>CM050524.1:32830789-32990789 GCA_027563665.1 Antrozous pallidus | reverse complement strand
CCAAAGAAAAAACTCCAATAGGTGTTCTTATGAAAGCTCTTTTCTCTTG
The DNA here is from genome assembly GCA_027563665.1 of Antrozous pallidus. Lineage (NCBI taxonomy): Eukaryota > Metazoa > Chordata > Mammalia > Chiroptera > Vespertilionidae > Antrozous > Antrozous pallidus. The sequence goes on along the minus strand of CM050524.1, from coordinate 32,990,740 downwards.
ATGTTAATTTGTCCAATGCTGCTTTTATGTTTTATTTGTTAAGGGTTATTGATAACTTTCCTCCTGAACTTTTTCAGAGGTCTGCCTTTTGTTCCCTTCAGGTAGACTGATGACTCATCCATGAAACTCTTGAGTTCAGGAGGGCAGGGGTTTGGTGTCTTAATCCCTTTAATCTCCAGTGCCTTCCATGGTTCCAGATACTGGATATGTGTCAGGTTAACAAATCTCGCTGTGTCTGTGCCCCACAGCTTTCTGGGGATACGGCCAGCTTGAGTCACAGCCAGGTGTCAGGGGCTCTTCCGTGGTTGTGCTCTGGGTGGGGTTGAGAGTGTGCAATGAGGGCCTTAGACACTGCTGTCCTCTCATGTGGGATCCTTACATGGAAATGTGTGTCTCTCTCCCTCTCCCTTCCTCTCTGTTTTAAAGAGTTCTTTGTATATGTTCGATAGCATTCCTCGACCAGATTCATATTTTGCAAATATTTTCTCTGGTCGGATGTTGTCTTCTCATTCTCTAGACAGTCTACTTTGCTGAGCAGAAGGTTTTAATTTAATCAAGCCCAGCTTACCAGTTATTTCTTTCATGGATCATTCTTTTGGTTGTATATCTAAATTTTACCCATATACCTAAGGTCTTCTAGGTTTTCTTCTATGTTATTTTCTAGGAGTTTTATAGTTTTGTTTTACATTTAGGTCTATGGATCCATTTTGAGTAGATTTTTGTGAAAAGTAGAATCTGTATCTAGATAAATGTCTTTTGCTGCGGGTTATTGGTCCAGCACCATTTGTTCAAAAGACTGTTTTTATGCCATTGTGTTGCCTTTGCCCATTTTCACCATCAGTTGATTTTATTTATGTGGTTATATTTCTGGGCTTTCTGTTTTGTTCCATTGGTCTGTTTGTCTATTCTTTCACCATTACCACTCTAGCCTGATATTGTATCTTTATAGTAAGTCTTACTATTGGGTAGTGTCAGTCCTCCAACTTTGTTGTTCTTCAACATTGTGTTGGCTGAACTGGGTACTTTTGCTTCTCCATATAAAGTTTGGAATCAGTTTGTTGATATTCACAAAATACTTGTTGGGATTTTGATTGGATTTGTATTAAATCTAAACATCAAGTTGGAAGGAACTAACCTCTTGACAATATTGTCTTCCTAACTGTGAACATGGAATCTCTCTGCATTTAATTGGTTCTTTAATTTTGCTCAGCAGTTTTGTAGTCTTCCTCACATATATCTTGTATGTGTACTCTTAGATTTATGTAATTTGTTAGATTTATTTTGTCCGATTGTACTTTTGTGGGGTGTGCTAATGTAAATGGCGTTGTGTTTTTAGTTTCAAATTCATTGCTGGTGTGTAGCTTTCCAGGTGTGTCCTTTCAGAGTCAGGGGTTGGTGTCTTAATCCCTTTGATAAAGAAAGGGCGGGGTGTCAGTCAGTGCAGCTGGTCCTGAGGTCAGCCATGGCTCACTTGTCTGGATGTGCCTGGAGCTGGACTGAAGCCTAGGTGTTATCCCTGAGGGTCAATGCATAAGCGAGTGGTCATGCAAAGGTGTCCACCCTTAGGCCCCTGTTCCTCCTCCAAGAGGTCTGCTGCATGACTAGTGACATGGTGGGGGAGGAAAGATCAGAGGAGGGTCTGCACTGCACAACCAGGAGTATGAAAGTCAAGGGGTCTAGATCCCACGACCGTCAATATGGTTGGGGAGGAAAGGTTGCCATGGGGGTGAGTGAGGTCCTTGCTTTCCCAGTTTTGCCCGTTGCTAGGTACCTGGGGTTTTCTGTCCTGATGACCTTTCTAAAAAAAACTAAGAATTTATTGTTGAAAGTTTTACATATGTCCCCTTTTCCCCTCCATACTGTTTTCCACTGTGGCTGCACCAGTCTGCATTCCCACCAGCAGTGTGCTAGGGTTCCCTTTTTTTCACATCCTTGACAGCACTTGTCATTTGTTGATTTGTGGATGGTGGCCTTTCTAACTAGTGTGAGGTGATACCTCATTGTTGTTTTATTATGTTCATAATAACCATTGCCATTTCTTAAGCAGTGGGCAGGGCCTTGATAAAGAAAGGCTTAGGAAATACTCTCTTGGCCCTCCAACTGTCCAATAAGCAGAGGGACTTGGGATTCTGCAAGGTTAATGCCACCATGTTTGTTAACATTGGAGCCAAGTCTCAAGTCCGGCAGTCGAACATCCCTCTCACAATCTGGGACCGCTGGCTTCTAACTGCTCACCTACCTGCCGGCCTGATTGCCCCCACTGACCCCCTGCCAGCCTGGTCACCCCCAACTTCACTCCCCACCAGTCTGGTTGCCCCTGCCACCCCTGCCAGCCTGGTTGCCCCATGTGCCTTCCCCCCCATCAGTCTGGTTGCCCCTAACTGCTCCCCCGCTGACCTGGTTGCCCTTAACTGCCCCATCCTGCCAGCCTAGTCATCCTTACTGCCCCCCCCCCCCCCTGCTGGCAATGTTGCCCCCAACTGCCCCCTCTGCTGGCCTGGTTGTCTTTAACTGCCCCCCCCCCCCCCCCCCCCCCCGCCAGCCTGGTTGCCCCTCACTGTCCCCCCTGCTGGCCTGGTCGCTCCATGCAGCCTGCTGTTCAGTCATTTGCTTGTCCCTCACTAATCCCCCTGCCAGCCTGGTCGCCCCACACAGCCTGTGACTTGGTTCTCCATCTGGTTGTTTAGGTTGTGACGGCCCCTGGCTTTTATATATTAGGTATTAGGATAATTTACACACAGTAAAATGCACAGCTTTCAAGTACTCATTTTGATGGGTTTCATCAATTTGATAGTTGTATTCAGCCTTGTAATTACCATCTAAAGCAAGATATAGAACATCTCTATAATCTCAGCAAATGTATTTGGCAAGAGGGACTTTAAAAAATATATTTTTATGGCGTTCAGGAGAAGGGTGAGAGAGATAAGAACATAGATGAGAGAGAAGCATCGATTGCTGCCTCCTGTACACCCTCTCCTGGGGATTAAGCCTGCAACCTAGTCATGTACCTTGACAGGGAATGAATTAACTATCTTTGCATATAATTTATAGATGAGACAGGAGTTTGTTTTTAATATATTTTATTGATTTTTTACAGAGAAAAAAGAAGAAGGATAGAGAGTTAGAAACATCAATGAGAGAGAAACATTGATTTAGCTGCCTCTTGCACACTCCCTACTGGGGATGTGCCCACAACCAAAGTACATGCCCTTGACCGAAATCAAACCTGGTTCATAAGTTGATGCTCAACCACACCAGCCGGGCTGCCAGTACTGTCTTGATTACTGTTCTTTATTGTTCTCAACCTGGGATAAGTTTGATATCCTTGAGACAGATGGCAATGTTGGAAACATTTTTGGTTTTCACAGGTGCCCATGGGGGTTGTTGGGCTATGTAGGGTAGAAGCCGGCAATGCTGCTCAGCATCCTTTGTGCACGGACAAACCTCCAGCAGAGAATTAGTTGGAAATGTAGTGCCAAGGTTGAGAAAGTAAGTATAATCTTGAAGTCAACTAGTGTCCATCTTCCAGTTTTGTTCTTTTCCTAAATACTGTCCAACTACTCTGTCTTCTTTGTATTGCCATATGAATTTTAGAAGAATCTGCTTAACAATATCTACAAGATAACTGCCTATGGTTTTGATAGGGATTGCTTGAAAATATAGATCTATCCAGGATGTTAGCTATTAAAATTAAAAAATAATTAAATCTAAATAATTAAAATAGTATAAGTAAATTATTAATATTAAACGCAATCTACATATGTAAAAGGCTAAGTGACTGTCCGTCTCTCCAATGTCCAACCAACGGCCAATACACATGATGTGCACTGGAAATTTAAAAATAAACGTTGATTCTCTGGCGCCAGTTGCACACGTGTGTTGATTTGTCATTGTCAATTGTGAATTTGGTTGTTTTTGTTGACATTCATATTAAAATATTTTAGTTAATTTCCCTTCAGTGTGCATGAATCCTTGCACCAGGCCACTAGTTAGTATCATAGTTTCTCAGGTGTACTAGCCCTATTTCAAGTATGTAATAGCCACATGTGACTAATGGCTACCACAGCCAGAGAACAGTTCCATCATCGTAGAAAGTTCTTTTGTACAACACTACTATAGAGCAAATTGGAGATTTATTTATTCTTCTGATCCACCAGTATGTTACATTTTTTTGTAGATATTCTGTGTGTGTGTGTGTGTGTGTGTATACACACACATACTTTTATTGATTTCAGAGAGGAAGGGAGAGGGAGAGATTGAAACATCAATGATGAGATAATCATTGATTGGCTGCCTCCTGCACATCCCCTACTGGGGGTTGAGCCCACAACCTGGGCATGTGCCTTTGACTGGAACTGAACCTGGGACCCTTCAGTCTGTAGGCTGACACTCTATCCACTGAGCCAAATCAACTAGGGCAGTGGTCGGCAAACTCATTGGTCAACAGAACGCCAAACCATGGCTTGTGAGCCGCATGTCACTTGTGAGCCGCAGTTTGCTGATCACTGGACTAGGGCTCTTTATCAGATTGTAGAAGTTCCATCATACTCTTAGTTTACTGCTAATTTTTAATTATGAATGAATATTGAATTTTGTAAAATGCTTTCTAAGTATGCTGTGATGACCATATTATTGCTTTTCATAGGTTAAATCAACCTTAAATTCTTGAGATAAATGCCATTTGGTCATGATGCATTACTTTTTATATATTTCTGGATTTAAATTGGTAACATATTGGGAATTTTTGCATCTGTGTTGAGGAGGGATTTTGATCTGCATTCTCTGTCATAATATCCTTTTTCTGTGGTATCAGGGTAGTGCTGGCCAATATGTTGATAATTATTCTAGGAAGGAGGATTTACTAGTAATTGAACTCTACTTCATGCTACTTTATAGATGCCCTTTCCTTTTATCCTTATAAACTTGGTAGGAGGTAGTACTATCTTACTTTGCAGGTCAGGAACCTCACCTCAGAAACAGGCATTTCCCAAGGGCACATAGCTGTAATTGGTGAGGCCAGGATTTGATTTCAAGCTACAGGGACTCTTAAGACCAGCTCCTGAATGATACCTCTCACTACAGTTGCCGGGGTAAACCAGGCTGTGCCTCAGATGGCAGCAGTCCTTCAGTGTGAGGCAGAGCCTGAGAGTCTGCATGGGGCTGTACTCCCAGCAAGGGAGCTTGTGGGGCTGAGGCCTCTCCCAGACCCTCTTCGGCCAGTGCCAGGTGGGTTCGCTTGTCTGCCCTGTTTTTCCTGGAGGGTGAGAGGTCCCCTTTTCCATTCTCTGAAGAGGAGATTTTGGTGCCTCTATAGAAATCAGCTCTTGGATGGTTGCTGAGAGCACATTCCCATTGTGAGTGGACCTGGGAATTGCCCACAAGCTCAGCATTGGTAATTTCTCTCTTCTAGGATGCTTGGATATTAATTCTTCTGTGAAAGGGGCTCGTTTTGTCCGATTCTGTGACGCATTCAACATTCCACTCATCACTTTTGTTGATGTCCCTGGTTTTCTGCCTGGTAAGTCATTGACAGAGGTGGGAGCTGGGAGAGGTGGCCTTTCCTACTGAGATCCCCACTTCATTTGGAGATTTTTCAAATTTCCTGAAGATTTGTGACTTTTTTGTAATCTGATTGTCTAGAATATGGAGCTGTGTGAGGGTTGCTTCTCTCCTGGAATTTTGGGGAGCAGGGGAAGACCTCGCAGCTGAGAGTGGCAGGCAGACCTTGTGAGGGCTATTTGTGGGTATCTAGTAACTCTTCTTCATTACCTAGGCACAGCACAGGAATACGGGGGCATCATCAGGCATGGCGCCAAACTTCTCTATGCATTTGCTGAGGCAACTGTGCCCAAAGTCACAGTCATCACCAGGAAGGTGAGAAACTCACACTGGAGCCTGTGAGCCCACTCCTAATATCATGGTCGTGGTGTGAGATCTGCCAAGAGTTTCAGAAGGGGTAGGAGGAGTGTACGCTCACCCTTAAAAGATGGTGTGAGGATAGCGTTTATATACTTGGGGACACATCCTTCAGGGATGTCCATGGTCATCTCTGGGAACTGAAAATTGCAGTGGGAAGAAGCTATGAAAGACAGTAGTGTTGGCTGTGAAAGCTTCTGGCCTGTGCCCAGGGATTCTCTGCTCTGGCTCCCTGGTCTCACACACTGGGCTTTCTGTAGCCTGGAGGGCTCTTCTTTTCATTTTCATTTCATTTGGATTCTTGGGATCTGTCAGGGACAGGATCTGGTTGACTCAAGCTCTAACATTCATCATGTGGGTCTGTTCTAGGCCTATGGTGGTGCCTATGATGTCATGAGCTCCAAGCACCTGTGTGGTGACACCAACTATGCCTGGCCCACAGCAGAGATTGCAGTCATGGGAGCAAAGGTGAGGATCTCTAGCTTTCCTTTTCCCTGGGTCTGGAGACTGTTACCTCTCGGCAGGAGCTTAAAGCACAGCTGGGAAATGTTTGAGAGAGGCCAGGGTTCCCAGGATGGACCCAGATTCCAGGGAGATGGGGCCTAGAACTTGGGAAGTCTCCCTCCTGGGGCCCCAGGGCCAGCTCTGCCTCCTGTCCTGCACTCTCACTTCAGGTCCATGCTGCTTTCTCATGCTCAAGGTTTTGAGATTGTCAGTAAAGAGATGAGTCAGGTGATGGCGCCGTTGGGAGGACTGGACGTTTCCCCCAAACCCATCTCATCTCCTAGGGAGGGCTCCAGAGCCCCTCCTTTAGCCCATAGACGCTGAACTGACCCTGGTGACTGTTTTGTTCTGAACCCGGTGACTTTGGGCAAGGTACTTCCTGTTGCTCAGCCTGCTCCTCATTCCTTTCCTGCTTTGAAATAGCTGTTGGTGTTGAACCAGGTAACGATACCCTCCACCCCTGAGCTGATTTTTAGGGATTCTGAGGTGAAGGCTTATTTTTCAATACCTCATACTTCTTCATTTGCAGTTCAATGTGCTACCCTCTGGCCACAGGATTTTGTACTTAGGGTTCAGGATAGTGAAAAAGGAAAACGGCATTTTACTTCCCCTTGATGCAGGAGACCATGGATCTAATAGTGGAAAATAGGCCACACATCTTTGGATGAGTGCAATTGGCTGATGGTAGGGTGGAATCTGGGGAAACAAGCTCCTGGCTTTGCCTGGGCTGCCTGTTATCAGGGCCACAGCTGAGCATCCCTTCACGCAGCCCCATCATGGAATCATGATGTCTGACTCCGGGCAGTTCCCATTTCTGTGCCCTGGCACCTGGACCTAGCCCTTCTCTCCAGTGCACTTTGATTTACCAAGAGCTTGGCAGTCACAGACAATGAGTTAATGAGTTGAGGGAGGTCTGTTGGAATCTCCATTGAAATTCATTAACCCCTCTCATGGCAGGGAGCTATGGAGATAATTTTCAAAGGACGTGAGAATGTGGAAGATGCTCAAGCAGAATATATCAACAAGTTTGCCAATCCTTTTCCTGCAGCAGTGAGAGGTAGGAACTGTTGGGGGGATGGCAGCATAGTTCATTTGTTGGGTCACTTGCTCTCATTCTTTTCCTCCAAAAAGTCTCACATAAACTGCCTTTTGCCATTACGTGGTACCTGGAGACTGTTAAGGGTAGAGGTTGTCCCTGGGCAATCATTACTTAATGACACTGGGGCCTGTTTTAGCTGCTTTGGTAACCAGGATGTAAGCAACATTGCTGAAATGCTAAAGATTTTAGTTTTGTTCTAGGTACCTAGTACTGTGTAAAACTTGACCATTAAACAGTGAGTTAAAATAACACCTCCCCCTTATTTTGCTCATGGCTCTGTAAACCAGTGGTTGGGTTTGGGCTCAGCTGGGTGGCTCTTCTGCTGGTCTTGCCTGGGATCAGCCATTCAGCTGTACTCATCGGGTGGCTTGACTGAGGCTGGAGGTCCGGGATGGCCTCTGACATGGTTGGTGCTGGCCGCTAGCTAGACTCTCTCCATGTGGTTTCTTATTCTTGAGGCCGGTCCATGTGACCCGAGGGCAGCAAGAGGCTGAGAGGAGAAGCTGCAAGGTGCCTTGAGGCCTAGGTTTGGAAGTGACAGCGTCACTTTTGCCACATTTTCTGGCAAGTCATAAAGCCAGATAAAGAAATAGAATCTACATCTTCTAAAATTTATTTATTATTTATTAATTTTATATTTTATTTTTAACATGTTTTTATTAATTTGAGAGAGAGAGAAGAGAGAGATAGAACCATTGATGAGAGAGAGAGACATCGATCAGCTGCCTCCTTTATGTCCCCCCTGGGATCAAGCTGCAACCTGGGCATATGCCCTCTGAGTGGGGATCAAACCAGTGGACTCTTGGTTCATGTGTTGATGCCCAACCACCGAGCCACACTGGCCGGGCACATTTTTTATTTTTTAGCCTCACCTGAGGACATGCGTATTGATTTTGGAGAGAAGGAGAGAGAGCAAAAGATAGACATTGATCTACTGAGAGAGTAACATTGATTGGTTGCCTTCCTGTACCCAAACCTGCAGCCTACGTGTGTCCTGACCGGGAATCAAACCTGGTACCTTTTGGTGCATGGGAGGGCGCTCTAACAACTGAGCCACACAGGCCGGGGCCAGAATCCGTTTCTGCATGGAAGGAGTGGCGGGGTCACATTGTAGAGGGACTTTTGTACAGGAATGGGAGGAATTGTAGCTATTTTTGAAAATACACATTTATTTATTTCCTGTTGAATTCATCTCATCAGGGAGAGGGTCACATTTTCTTTTTCTTGCAAAGTTGGGGAGCTCCAGGGATGCAGAGGAGAGTTCAGAGGGCTACCCCCTCTTATATCAAGTTGGGTCCAGCTCCCCCTTTGGGGCTGCAGCTGATCTCCCTTTTCTGTGTTTCACCAGGGTTTGTGGATGACATCATCCAGCCTTCCTCTACACGGGCCCGCATCTGCAGTGACCTGGATGTTTTAGCCAGCAAGAAGGTACAGCGCCCTTGGAGGAAGCATGCAAATATTCCTTTGTAAACGAATCAAAGGAAAGTGAACCAAGACCCACTTACTGCCTGGCCATTTGAACTCATCCCTTCCTTTTTTGCAATCATGAAACCATTGAATCTAAATAACAGTATTTACTTGGACTGGCCAAGTTTATTAAATTCTAAAAAGATTTCATTTGCTGTAAAATTATTTTGCTTTATTAAAAATATAAATTGGTATATTTTTGAGCATACATTTTTTATGGCACAAATATGAAAAATCAGGAAAACTAGAAACAGTATATATAGTATTGTCACCTAGAGCTGTCCCTTATTTGACACCTCTGTATTATTTTCCTTTTCTCCCCAAGAATTAATTTTTTTTTCTCCACAGGTGAGAGAGTAGAGTAGGTTTTAGGCTTTAGTTTCCTTGCTTTGAAATAATACACCCTACCTCTTAATTCCTCCAAGACTTGTAGAGGATTAAATGAATGTGTGTGTGTGTGTGTGTGTGTGTGTGTGTCCAACAGAATACATTCCCAATTTTCAAACCTTTAGAAATGTTGCAGAAGTTGTATTATGGAACCTTCACTTAAGAGTCTTCAGTTCTTAACATTTTCTACATTTACTTTATCTCTTCCATAAATTTAAAATCATTATCTTTATTGGCTCATTTGGAAAATAAGTTACAGAATCCTGACCCTTTGTTCCCCCTAACTGTTAGTTTATTTCCTAGGAAACAAGGCTTATTATCTTACATGGTCTTTCACGACTGACATTTTTGAAGTGTTTGCCAGTTGTTTTGTTGAATGTCCCTGAGTTTGGGTTTGTCTGATTGTTTCCGGATGTTCAGACTCAGGTAAGAACAATACGTATGAGGTTGTTTCCGTGAATCACATTAGGAAACAGGTGATGTTAGTTTTTCCCATTATTGGTGACGTTGACTCAGATCACTTGGTTAAGGTGATGGTTGCAGAGGTTACCTTTTTCTCTTTGTAATGAATCACTAATCTGGGAACTTTTTTAAAGCCTGTCTGTCAACAAACTTTTAGTATTCATTGATGATGAATTCTATTCTACATTCCTTGTGAGGTACCACATTTCTAACCCTGTCGTACTGTCTGCCTTTATTAGTTTTACTCTATTGGAAGGAAGAACTTTCTCTTCTTCTGTTTTTGTTTTAGTATTAATTTTGACTTCTTGATTTTTTAAAAACATTTTTTCTGAAATGATTTTTCTTAATATGCCATATTTCTTAATATGCCACGAATGTGGGCTTGAAAATGTCCCTGTCGAGAGTGCGAGGCTCTTTTTCAGCTCAGGAGAGGGCCGCGGCCGCCGGCCTGTTGCTTTTCTGGGCGCCACCCCTCCGGGCCCCGATTCCTCTCGTGCTTTTTGGGCGCTGCTCTGAGCCAGCCTTGTTGGAAAACTCGACTACAAACAAGGGTCACCCTTTATACCAGAAAACTGGCGGGCACGATGGGGAAAAAACAAAACCAGAAGAAAGTGGAGGCGGTGCCAGAAGAGGAGGAGGAAGAATGTGTGGTGGAGAAAGTTCCTGACCGTGGAGTGGTAAAGGGCAAAGTGGGGCACCTCCTCACGTGGAAGGGGTTCTCAGAGGAGGACGACACTTGGGAGCCAGAAGAGAACTTGGATCGCCCCGACCTCATTGCTGGGTCTTTACAGTCACAGCAAACAGCACAGGAGACAGGCAAATCCGAAGGAGGCAAGCGCAAAGCTGACTCTGATTCTGGAGATAAGGGAGAGGAGAGCAAACCAAGGAAGAAGAAAGAGGAGCCAGAAAAGCCTCAGGCTTTGCCCGGGGTTTGGAGCCAGAACGGATTATTGGAGCTACAGATTCCAGTGGAGAACTCATGTTCCTCATGAAGTGGGAAAACTCTGATGAGGCTGACCTGGTCCCAGCCAAAAGCCAATGTCAAGTGCCCCCAGGTTGTCATATCCTTCTATGAGGAAAGGCTGACGTGGCATTCCTATCCCTCAGAGGATGTTGACAAAAAAGATAAGAATTAACTCTCTTTGAGTACCAGCCCCTGTCACATCTGACTGTGGGTTTCAAGTGGGGAGGGGAAGGAGTTCTACTTGTCTTGATACCAAAGAAGTGGCTTGAGAAGATGTCCTTTGAAGAGCCAGTATAGTTTCTGTGCCCTACAGCAGCCCAAGTGTTTTAAAGCTGTTCCATGCTGTATAGTTTGCACACCCATCCATGTGGAGGGGATGTGTTTCAAGGCAGTTCATTCTGCACTTTGCTAAGAAAAGTGAAGGGCCTCCTATGAAGGACAAAACTTGCAGAATGTGTATGTGTGAGAGCACAAACATACTGTAGCTCTTCAAAGAGCATCTCCACAACCCACAGCCTTCTTCCCAATAGTGTTAACTGCATTTTCACAGCGTAGCATGTGTGTAGTTTTGGGCTATTACGGCTGTAGTATTTGGGGGTGGGAGAGAGAGGGTAGGAAGGGAGATGAGTAGGATTGTTTTTTTAAAAAAATTGGGACCTGTTTGCAGAAATGGTGAAACAATGAAAAGAAACTGCTAATGATTTGGTTTTGGTGTCCAGAATATTTTTTTAAAAAAAAATGTAATTGGCAATCTAATTGAGGACTCTGAGAGACTGTTTAAAAGCTGTGAAAATGCCTGAAACTTACAGGCCAAGGTGTGCCCTGCCTGAGATTAATCCTGTTCCCAGCAAAGGACTAAGCCAGTTGAAAAGTTACCAAAGCTGCCATTTGGGGCTGGGAGTGGGGGAGGATGTAAATTAGTAGAGAAGGGAAAGTCTTATTGGAGCATATATATAGGCAGATTATTCCGTCTTAGAGGTGCTAATTCTTGAAATTGACAAGATCCTTTCTTTTCTAATTATGAAGCTATAGATATTAGCTTGTCCATCCAAGCTCCTGGCTGAGGTATTTGGGGGGAGGTGAAGAGGATGGTATAGGAGGTGTGAGAGTAAAGAGAGGGGCCCATGTTTTTAGGATGGAAAAACTCTTGGAGCCTTTCTGTTTTTTGAACTTTGAACTCTGAAACCATTGGTGGCAGGGTTCAGTCACCGACAGCACAAGTTCATTGAATCACTTCAAGAGTTGGATTATTTCAAAAGCCCTGGTCTCAGGAGAAGATAAAACTTTCACTTTCATACGGGGGCAGTGGTTCACTTTAAGACACAAAACAAAAGTTCGTTTTTTTTTTATCCCAAGAAGTAACTAATACCCAAAATGCTGTCTTTACTCATAAAATCCGTCAGTTATTGACATCACCCAGACCTACATCTAGAACTTCATTGTAAAATCCTTTTAGGCATGTGTTAGATTTCTGTGAAAACGTCGTTTAAATGTAAACTTCATAAAACACTGTCAGTTTTTGTTTTAATAAAACTATAGATTTATAAAAAAAAATGTCCCTATCACATTTTCAAGCCCACATTAGTTATATTTTTCTCCCTGCTTCGTCCCTACTCTACTTACCCCAAGAGTTAGTTTCCTGAGATTGGGAGCCATATATTATTCATAATTAAAATCTGTGCTTGATACACAATAGGTGTTTCATAAATGTTTTAATGAATAAATGTTTAATAAAAGTTTAGACTCCTGGATTCATTTAAAATTTAATGTTATTTATTTTGATGCAGAAAATTTCCTGATTTAGTCTTTGGGAGCTCCTTCAAGCTTGCTCGATGCTTTTGATATGTCCCAGTAATATTTTGTGCACTTCCTTATTTTTTGACATGATAACGTAGCCCTGGCATAGTATAGTGATTTCTCCAAGAACCCTGGTTTCTTTTAGATGTCATTTAGAAGCTGTAATTGGCAGATGTTCACGTTGATTCTGGGGTGTCATTGCTTCTATTTTCAGCAGACATGGAAATGATTATACAAATATATGGATATATATGTATGTGGGGAACTTGCATGTGTAAGTATGCTTTTATTTTATATATAATTTTAAAATCATGAGTTCATACTGAGTTTTAATTCCAATCTAACATACTGGTTTTTCTTTGCCCCTTCCTCCATTCCATTCTTATGTCTGCTTTCTCCCATAGTGATAAAACTGACTTCCATTATCTTTAATATATTTTACTCATTTGCTCAATCCTACAATAAATATAAAAGTTTCAGAACCACTACAACTATATCAACAATAAATCCTAAGGTAAAGTTCAAGATTTTTTTGTAGTTCTGTCTTTAAACTGAAGACACATGGTTATTTGGGTTAATAACTGGGTGGTTATCTTTTGTCTGTTTCCCCCATCCTTGTGGACTGTTCTATTGAGTGTGTAAAGCCTTGAGTCCTACAGAACTGGAGACTCTAAGTAGTTTCATCAGAAAGACCAACCATGGGGTGCTGTTCCAGTACGCCCCATTGGGTGTGCTTGCTTCCGTGGTGAGGGCTCTGGGTCATCCAACTGACAGCTTTCCCTGTACCAGCCCCTTGGCTCCAAAGGTCTGTAAATCCTGCTTGGATATTGCATCATTTAAAGCTCATTTTGACCAACGCCAATATGTGACCATCATCCACATTCCCCATTTCTACCAGTTACCCCACCATTCCAGTAGCCAAGCTTAAGTCCTTGGGAGTTTATTTTTTAAATTTCTTTTGAGCATTTTTCTTCCCTCTCCAATTGGAAAATGGTACAATCCATTCTAGTTGTGTTTTTTGAAATTGTCTTTACTGTCTTCTCTATGGCCTGTTCTGAGTTAATAGTCTAACTGCAGGTCCAGATTTTGTTGCATTTCTCTGCTCTAGCACTTCCAGTGGATAATACACTGGTCATTGGCTCACATAGAAGGTTCTTGTTTGTTCCTCCCTCACTTGCCTAGTGAGTTTTTTGAGCCCAGCCTTGTTGCCTCACCTTGGAACACTTGCTCTGTAGTCTGCTCTTGCTCAAGGGCCTGACATCTCCATGCGTTCATCTTAAATTGTGAACTGATTTTGCTTATAGCAGGTTCTTCTTTTCTAAAAGCACCTGATTGCCCTCTTTCCCCCCCTCCCCCTTACATATATTTGTATTTCTATAGGTGGTAAGCTCCTGAGGGCAGAGACTGTTGGCCAAGGGTTCTTTGTACTCTTTGGCTCCTAGTACAGAACCAGGAGGAACACTGTAAGCTGGGAAGGGAGGTGGAGCAGCTCCTCAGCTTCTAGAGGCCTGGCTAAGGAAGAGTCATGCAGGTTGGTCACTGTGTGGCTCAACAGCTTAACATCGCCTGGGGTCAGCCAGCCTACGATTTGACCTATTTTGGGAACGACCGTACTAGAGTCCATGTTAAGAGTAAGAGCAAACACAAGCTTGTGTTTTACCAGATTGTGAAATCTGGATGTTGAGCAGCTTTGGGCCTGGGCCTGCTAAAATAGGGAAGCCAGCCCCGTCAGGCATTTGGGCAGGAGGCTTCTAGAAAGCCTTGGAGTAGAGACAGTGGGAGAAGTTTCATCCAAAACCAAGCTGGTGGCTGAGGAAACATGAAGCTGTGACTTTGGAAACTGTAGACCAGCCTACGCCCGGAGAGCCGTGACCGTGAGTACTGGCAGTGACTGCTGTGCAGGAATGCCTTTCCCAACTGGTGGTCTCACCTCAAGGGGAAAAAGAAAAATGTTGACTCTTGTGACCAGAGAGAACTTGGGTCACTGAGCAGAGTGCTGGCAAGTGTCTGTCTATAGAGTGAGAGTTGTAGAGGGCAGTGGAAACTGCAGGTGTCCCTACTGCAAGTCAGTAAACCAACTTGACCCGAGACACACAATGAGTGGTGAAGCTGGGATTTGAACCCACGCAGGTCTTTCTGAACCCCAGGCCTGTTTTTGAAGCTGTTCAGAGTGTTACCTCTCACATGAGGTCGGTGAGATGAGTTCCCAAGGGCTGGGATGGGCAGTGGTGGTCTGCTGCACTGGGATGGTCTCAAAAAGCTACTGGATTGGAAAAACTTTTCTACCTTACCCATGATGGCCAGTCATCTTTTGTGTTGCTAGAGTAATGGAGAGCACACCCACATGCAGCTTCCTAGTGCTTGTTAGAGAAATGTTCTTTCAGCTTCCCTTCTGACCAGGTCTTGGTCTCCCCAGCCGTTGTCTGCCTCTGGATGCACCGATGCTGGTGCTGTGGATGCAGTCTGCCCCCTCAGAGAAGCCTCTGAAGGACCCTCACCCCACTCGACCCAGTTTAGACCTTACCTGTTTGACAAATGTATTTCAAGTCCCTGTTTCACAGGGTTTCTGGAGAGCTGTGGCTATATTCTTCTAGAGAACTGGTCTTTGTTCTCACGCCCGTTACTATGGGATGTCCACCATTCTAAGCCAAGAGCTGTGGCCACTTCTTAGGCACAGTATCTCAGGCTGGGGCCTCTGCAGCGTCCAGCCAACACACTGGGGCAGATGTGGCAGCCAGGTTCTGACCATGTCCCTACTGTGCGGGTGAGAAATGACTCCTTTATGTGTTCTTGGGAGCAGAAAGCTGTATTTCAAAACATGATGCCTGAGAGAGACCCCTGTAGAGCAAGACACTCAGGAGAATAGGGATGGAAGCTTATGAGTTTTTGGCTGTTCATATGGAAAAGCCCGAGGTGGCACCAAGCCTTTGTTTCCCAAGAAGATGCTGTTCTGTTTGATAGACTCAAAGTCACAGTTAAGTAAAAGCTTGTCCCAAAGTAGTCACGCATGGAAAAAGCCCTGCTCTTGTTTTATAAACATACCCTTTAAGATGAGCTGCCAGAGAGACAACCCGTTCCTTATCACCTTCCCTCCTTAGTTGCCTTAAGAGCTCACCTGCTGATTTATCCTCTGCATCTCTGCAAACTTGGGCCACCTAATGTACATAGCCCACAGTACATGGCCAGGCCATAAAGTGTGCTCTCCAGCACTAGTATCAAGAAAAACCCTTCCTTCTATAGCCACGCAGAATCCATTCTTTAAAGGACCACTGAGGGGGCAACCATATGTAAGCCCAGCGTCTGGATTCAGGCCAGGGGAGAATCCAGGCTGCAGACCAGTGGATAGTCCCTGCATGCTGCCTCCAAAACGCAGCCTTGAAACCAAGGCAACTTGGCCACCCATTCTCTCATGGGAAATCCAAGGAATGAAAGAAAATTAACAAGCTAGTTGTAAATTTCTGCTTAAAAAAACAAGAAACAAAACTCACTGAGACAGTAATTTTGCCATTTAACAATTACCTGAAAGAGCACACTCTCAAGAGCAGCAGAACAGAAAATCTTTAAAGCTTTCCTGGTAGGAACAATAGTATGACTACCACAGCCTGATTTTGAATAGTTTATTAAAGGAAAGGTGAAGCATCAGTTTCAAATTGTACAAAAGGAAAAAAACCTCATATTGCAAATGTACAATTTACAGAATTACTAGCAAAACCAATCAAGGAGACACTGAAAATACAAAATTTCGATTGATTTTAAACTGAACTGGGAACCCACTGGAGTAGATATTAAGCCTTTTTGTTGCTGGTATCCACCATTCTAAGCCAGCATCTGTTTCCCATGGGAGACTGCCAAGCAAAGGATCAATCTGTGCATGTGCAAGGGCACCCCACCTGCTTCCAGGCCGCAACCCCAGGCAGGGCAGGCATGGTGGGCTGTCCGGGTCACTCCTGCCCCTTTATTCCCGGGGAAGTCCACATCTCTGGAGGAAAGCGGGACCCCATCCCCCCCTCACTGGAGCCCAGGAATTTCTAAATTATCAGATAAAACATTTTTGGCAACTGAGTTTTTCCAGAACTACCCAGATGTTGAGAAAAATTTGTTTTTCTGTTTACTAAAAGGATGAAGAAAATCCATTTTGCTTTCCTGGACAAAAGATAATCATTGGGTGCACAGATTTTAAAAAATGCTTTTCATTTTTGATAAAAAGGGCAAACCTCATGATTCTGTTGCAGCTACTTTAAAAACGAGCCCAGAAACAGTTATGGATGGACTGGTTTGGAAATTGAGGCTTAAAAATCAGAAAGGAAGCAACTAAGTGGGCTTTTAAAAACAATAGCAGCAAGTCATAAAGGATCTAAGCAGTTTGTAACTCTAAACCATGGAAAGCTGTCCTGAAGATTCATAATTTCTTTCCCCAAAAGAATTATTATCAATATGCACATTTAACACTGAAATGTAGCTGTATTTCAAGGTAAGCTTAGGAACTTCACCCTCTAAGCACAGACTTCTATGCAGCACATACTTCTATAATCGGTAAACTTAATTCACAAAATTAGCGCATAAAGGTATTAAGTGCATGGGAAGTAGACACAGTTATGTTACACTTAAAATGACTTTTGCATGGCAAAGGAGTTCTTTGTGATTATCTTTTTAAGAAAATGGAAGTCCATATAACTTCAGTTTGGCAGGGCATGAAATAAGTGGTAAAAACAGCAAACTGATAACTTGAGAACCATTTTTGTTTTACTGAGAATACTTTATTTGCTGGTAGAAGTTGCTAAAAATGCACAGAACAAATACCAATAGAAAATGTACTGTATTTGAATCTCCCTATTCTATATAAAATGAACGGTGTACAGCATCTGTTGGAAAAATGGCTGCATGGACATTTCTTATTTTATGCCCCTGTTATAAATAAAAATAAACCTTTTTATTCAAGAGTATATAAAATCTGGGAATCCATATCCATAGAGGGCGTTTGGTTTTTGGCAGAGATGCACTGTCAGATCATCTTAGCTTGTCAATATTCTGCTCCTCCATATTTCTGTATTCCACAAGGTCAACCAAATCCAGTGAGCTCCAAAACACTCTTCGGCAATTAAAATGAGCTGCTTACTCACAGGTTTAATAAAAATGGTTAGCTTTTAAAACATAAAAAGGCAAAATGTTAAAACGGTTTTTAAATTGTACAACAGGAAAATAAAGTTAAAAATATTTTTTTTACTCAATGCGGAGTTTTCATAAAACAGGTGTATAACAGTGTTTATCTTGACAGCTGTTTTAAAAATTTAAAATTTTTTCCTCCTTCCAGAAAAACGCATCTATCTGTGTTGGGCAAGTCCAATGTTAGGGCACAATGATTTCTCAGGTCAGTCTCTCTGAGGTGATGGTCACCACCATTCCCTTGGGTAAGTTACATGCTCCTCTTCTGTCACCGCACAAGGGGATTGATCTCAATCATTTGATTAAAAAACAAATCAGATCACACCAAAAGTGTTTATTCCCCATACAAGCTATCACAGTATATAGGCCTCTAGCTCTAAATAATAGAGTTCCATATTTGTAAATTTTCTTCAGACTTCAGAACATAGGCATTCCAAATCCCTAGAAAATGAAAAACACAATTATTAACTTCATGCAAAAAACAAGACCCATAAACCATAAATAAAAAAGAGTAATAATTTAACATTTACTGAATCGTCTTCTATGATAGCTGCAGAATCAAAGAAATCTGGCCTCAGCTCAGCTCTCTCTCGCCGATTTCTTGAGGGGGGCTGGAAAGAGAGGCACAATTATTTCATTTTATTCCTGAGATACATTAATACAATGAACTGTGATAATAAGCAGCTAGTATTTCTGATGGTACCATAAATGTTCAGTACTGTTAAGGGTTAATTTTTTTGGGGAAAAATCTGGCTTTTACATGGAGCATACATTTAAAAAAATAACTGGTTTAATTATACAAGAAGAAAGACTTTCAAATTATGAATCAATCGAATATGTAAATGCCTATAAATTTGTGGGCCTATAAACATAGAACATTCCTTCCAATCATAACTATAAAATTGATCAAATGCCAGGGTACAAAACTGCACTAAATTCCCAAGGCAGGGATGATGGGCTCGTGAAAGGGTGGTTACAGATTGGAGTGACATTATCTCATGGAAAAAACATAGAAAGCAGAATGTTATGGGCTAAATTATGTTTCCCAATTCATACAGCCAAGTCCTAACCCTCAGAATGCGACTTATTTGGAGATAGGGCTTTAAAGAGTTAGGGTAAAAGGAGGTCATGGATTCTAATCCAATATGATTTGTGTCCTTAGAAGAAGAAAGGCTGCATAAAGACAAAGGAAGCTGGCTATCCACAAGTAACACAGAGAGGTCTCAGAATGAAATCAACTCTACTGAACCTTGATCACAGATTTCTAGCCTCCAGAACGGTGAGAAAGTAAATTTCTGCTGTTTAAGCCACCCACTCAATGGTATTTATGGCAACCCTAGCAGATTAGAGAAAACTGATGAATTCCCATGTTCCCATCACACAGCTTAAAACTCGTTTCATTGAGTCATCTCAGTTTTTCTTCTCCATGTCATTTCACCTATAATTACTTTCAATATGTATCTCCAAAGGATGGAAAATTTAAAAACCATAACCACCAAGTATTATTATTCTTGACAAAGTTAATGTCTTAATATACCTAGTCCATATTCTGCATTATCGGGTTATGCTAGAGTGCAGTGTATACTGTCATAAAGTAAAAGAGGCCAGCCTGGCTGGTGGGCTCAGTGGTTGAGCATAAATCCATGAAGCAAGAGGTCATGGGTTTGATTCTGGTCAAAGCTCGATCCCTTCCTCTCTAACCAACACCTTCACATATTTTAACAAAAGAAAAATGGATTGCATTTCCTTACCAGATCAATAACCATGGTGTCTTCAAATTCTTCATTCATATCTTCTAATTGGCTCCGGGATGACATCATCACATCCTCAAAGATGGGCTCAGCATCTTCCTCCATTAAGCCCCGACTGATAAGGAAAAAGCCCAGTCAGAAAGCTGTTCTGAATCACTGAATTTGGAGTGAGTCCTAGCTCTTTCTTACATTAGGTCTTCTAACCAATGAAAGCACATTTTCCAATTACAACCTACAGACTGCACAAGTTATGATATTGAACTCTAATTAAAAATCATTCCATTCACTCAAAATTTCATCTCAACTCATGAGAAAGAAGTACAATTTAAATGCAATAGCAGTAATAATAGTGAACATCTATTTAGCTATTTATCCATTCCCACAAAACTTTAAGTTGTTGGTAGTCCTATTACCCCACATTTACAAAAATAAGGAACCTGAGCACAGAGATTTTAGAGCTTGCCCAAAGCCACATAGCTGGCAAGTAGCAGCACAGGATTGAAACAATGAACAGTTCAAGGGCCCAAGGCCTCTATTCCTGCCCTATGCTGCATAGCAGATACTGAATTATGATTTCAACTCCTAAGACCAAACATCAGAGGATCCCAAGTCATTCCACAAAATGACCAGCATCACAGTCATGTTCTTGTGATACTGGATGTGTCACTTACACAGCATGCCTCACTCCAGTTCTCACTTTCATGTAGTTCATTCCTGTTCTGTCCTTCCGATTTAAGTCTTCTAATTTTGGCTGGCCTAACCAAGAGATCTGCATCTGAGGACTAAGAGACAGCACTATTATTCATTTTGTGGCAGCAGATAATAGAATTAGCTAGTACATCTGATGTTAAGGAGGCTATAGTTGGCTGGCCTAATACCCATGTAGGGGGAGTTAGCTGCATTTATTCCAGGCCTGAATAGAGAAAAACGTTTTCCTCCCTTACAGGTGCTTAATTTATCAGCTTCATTCCCCAAATCCCTGCCAAATGAGTGCTTCTTAGATCCCTGTATTCAGCTGCTGTTGTACTCACAAGTGTTCCTAGCTGGGCAGCCAATCCCTTAAGGCAATGGTCGGCAAACTCATTAGTCAACAGAGCCAAATCTCAACAGCACAACAACTGAAATTTCTTTTGAGAGCCAAAAACCGACCTCTGCGCATGGGCCACAAAGTTTCAATTGCACTGTATGTGCACGCCCGCACATGATGTTTTGTGGAAGAGCCACACTCAAAGAGTCGCATGTGGCTCGAGAGCCGCAGTTTGCTGACCACTGCCCTAAGGGACAGAAATGATGCTGTCCTGGTAGCTCAGAATCCTCCAGAGTTGAAAAGGAAGGGTACACAGTTTTGTCTGACTTCTGAGGAGATGTGGAGTCAGATGCATGCTGGGCCAAATTCTGCACCTGTATGCAATAAGTGTATTGGCTCATGAACACCTGCAATAAACATGCCTCTTGGGACTTTTACAGGATATAAACTTTAATGATTTTTAGTAGATAAAATCTGTTGCATGAAGTTCTTTCTAGGTAGCTTCCTTTACATAATTGTGTGGGGTACCACTTTGATAAAACCTGCAAACCTATAGCTGGAAAAGGAGGCAGACCACAAGTAGAAGGAACTGATAAATGGTAAGTAAGGTCAGGGAAGCAAGGCAGGAAGCTGGTCATACAGCAAAACCACCTTCTGAGAATGTCCAGTTATGCAGTGGCTGACAATTATCCTTCCAGCTTTACAGAAAATCCCAGAGGAAATATGTCTTATGAAAACTTAGGATCTGGGTACTCTAACACCACGTCTTTCCATTTCCAACTAGCTAAATTTCTTGAGTACATGTGAGAATTCTCTTTCATCCACCAGAGTAAGTTACCCCAGGATAAATTAGAAACACAAATGAAGAGCTAAGAGAATTTCAAAGTTGGATGGAGAACAAGAGAAAAAGTTTTGTTTTTTTTTAATAGCTAAAGTCATGCAATCACATTTTTCAGAGCCCTGGTACTAGAAAACATTTTAATTGCTACTATGGAAAAAGATAAGTTCTTTATTTTCTCTTAGCAAAAGCGCAACTAAACCTACCACTTCTCCAAATTTATCAGTCATCTTAATTCTTAGTCCTCAAACCGTTACAATATAAGCTTACATAAGGTGAGTACTATAAATTAAATGGATGATAAAAGTAGTACAGTCTACTTATTTGGTGTTCGGCATGTCTTCTAGGCAAGACCCTTAAAAGAAACAGACCTGCCCAATGAATGTGCAAACTAAACGTGAAAGTAGTATTTAGCGAGACATCATGCATTTAAAGGCTCTGGACTTTGAGTAACTTATTATCTACTCATGAAAATTATTTAACCTTTACTTGTGGTTTTGTCTCCCAGAAACTGACCTGTAAATGGCCTGATGAATGAAAAGATTTTCTTAATTTCTTTAACAGTTATAGGTTTTATGTCAAGAAAATGAATTTTTACTACTTACTTGTGTAAGAAGTCGGGTTCAGAACCATGTTCAGACTCAGGCTCCTGAATCTGCTCTCCCATGGGCCGGCTGTTCTCCCGCAGGACGGTGGACGTGAGCTGTGGTGCTGGCAGGGGTCCAGGAGTCTGAATCATGGTGTCAGTCCTGTTTAGCCATGTATTATCCAGGCTCTCATCTGTAAAATTCCAGTTAAGAATGTCCTAGGTGAAGTGAACTCTGGTGGAAGGTAGCACAGACTTGAACATGGCTCTGGAGGTAGATTGCCTAGTTTGAATCCCAGTTATATTACTCACTGTGTGACTTTGTTTAAGTTGTTAAACTCCCACAAATTCAAGTTTCCCATATACAAAATAGGGATGCTTGTTAAAGACTTAATGAAAGAATAACTTCAGGAAGAACCCACTCTTCTTGAAGAGATCCTCCTAACTCCCAGGTCTCTGCCCTGGACACACTTCTTGCAGCGCGCTCTCACTGTGAGCCAACCGGATGAAACTGCTTCCTAAGGGCATTGGGCGGTAACCTTCGTCACCTGATCAGTTTCAAATTGACAAAGCAAGTTTTCTTTTTGGCAAGTTAACAGTTACCAAATTAAGGTTATCTTGTCTATATATATGTTTCTCTTAGTCCTAAAGATAATCATATTGACAGCTCATTATTTAAATTCTCTATGCCTTAGTTTCCTCTGTGTAAAATCTGGGTAATAGTGTTGAACTCAAAGTTGATTTATAAAAAAAAAATTTATACAGTTTTTATACTATGTGCCAGGGATTTACGTAAGTGCTTTATAAATATTAGTCAAATGAATGATTAAATGATGTAACCCACATAAAACACATTCCTGGTACATAGCAAGGATTTGATGTATGTTGGCTAATATGAAATTACATCTAGGGAAAGCTATGAATAGGGAAATATATTTTATAGCTACATCTACCTACCTATCTGGATATGGCTGCTCTAGAGATTTTCTAAAGGAAATGATTAATCTTTAAAGAAAAGTTCAGGATCCTACAGTATAAAGCAGGGTTTTGTATTTTTATCCACTGGACCCCAAAGATTTTAATTCCCACAGCTGAACCTTGAAAAGAAATCTTAAACTTTAATTCTCTTAGAAAACATACAGCCAGCCTAGTTTACTAACTGATGCTAGATAAGAGGCCTTATTCTATGAAGATGACATTCTGAGACATTTATTGAAGACCCATGTGCCATGCACTGAGCTAAATAGGTATGTGTACTGTGTTTTATTTGGAGTACTTCATTTCATATTCACAATAGCTAACAGGATAGGTACTCTGATCATCCTTCATTTGATTGGTGATTGGGGTTTAGAGAGGTTAAGTAACATGCTGAAAGGTCACATAGCTAAGAAATGAGAAAGTCAGGTTTGAATTCTAGAATTGATTTTAGAGTTCGGACTTTTCATCAATAGTCACCACTACCTCCCCAGTGATTAAATTCTAATTTTGCCACAGATTTTAACAAAATCTTGGATGAGTCACTATTTTTTAGGCAGCAGAGATGAAATGCTTAAAGGTACATAGAAATATGCAAGAATATAGGATTCAGATCACGGTCCTCCTTTCTTGGTTTGGAGAAAATTTCCTAGAATCTTTATTTGAGGAATAAGCATTTAACTTTGAATTTTCTCTTATATGAATATCAACTATTGCTCACATTTTCATCATAATTCAATGCCCCAATCACCAGTTCATGAGTTTTGTAAAACCAGATTTGCCAGCACTATTTTAATACACAAAAATAAGTGATCACCCACGTGGTAGAAATGGAAAGCTGTTCTGATATATTTAACTTGCTGCAGAGGTCCACCTTCAACTTAGCAGAATTTCTCCTATTCTAGTGTGAATTCTGACAGAATAACATCAGAGGACTATGGTTTGGATAAATTTTTAAACTACCATAACTATGTCCTTTTTTACTCTGTGCCTACCTTCCTCTGCATCCATTTTTTTCAACTACTTTTGTCCCATTTTGTCTATTCCAAACTTTTTGCATGAATCTCTGTGTGTATCAAATATACAAGGAAATAATATGCTTAACAGTATTCACCTTGCTTCAACAGATTTGCTACTTTATTTCTATAATATCAGGAAAGTGATTTGCCTCACAGTTTAAAGGCAACTTACCTTCCACTCGTTTCTTATGGAGGGGGGGTCGTCCTTTCTTACTCCTTACTGAGGAGGTTTTGCTGCTGCTACTTCCACTGTTCACAGACATTCTGTCGTCTTCACCTCCAGTGACTAGCGAATTTCTATAGGAGATGAGAGGAAGCCACACATCTTCCCTTCTTTCCATCATCTGCTCCGTAAGGAATTTTTCTAGGTATGAATGACTAGAAACACAACAGAGAAAGCAGTGATTTTCATTTTTTCATAACCCGAGGCTCTCAGAGGGCTCTGAAGAATCCCTAAGGACATTTTTAACAGTGGTTACCTTTGGAAAGAGAGGGACTGAGAATTTAAGGTTTTGCTTCACATAGTCCTGAAATACTTTAAACAAGTGAATGTATTACTAAGGCTGTGTGTGTCTATATGTCTGGTCGTTCCCATATTTCTTCGTTTTAAAATACCAATGTTCAAAAAAAATCCTGAGAAGTTCGGCTCAAAAAGGTTACTTAATTTAAAAAATTTTTATATTTTTTCCATTACTAGTTATTCCCTCTATGCCCTCTTCCACTTCCCTTACCCCCACAATCACCACACTGTTGTTCATGTCCATGAGTCCTATTTTTGTTTTTGAGGGAAAAAAACACCAAACTCACAAAAAACAACAACAACAACACAGAATTTTCTTTTAAATGTTCAAACCAAGGCAGGATTTCTGGAATAGTAGAGTGAGGAGCTTTGCATACACACTTTCCCCAGCAAAACCTCCTTTTAACTAGTGAAAATGATAAAAGGTAATCCTTTAAGTTCTTTAGAAATTGTCCTAAGAGCATATAGCAATGGAAGAAACATTTATTTAAGAAAATCTACTAAATCTCAGAACAGTGAGTGTAGCATTTGAACCACATCCTGCATCATTCATTCCCTTTCCCTTCTCCTCCACCACAGCTCTGTGGTAGTGGAGCTCTGCTCTGGGCAGACATGCACAAGATGGGGGCTCCCTTTCTCTCTGTTTAGAGCTGCTCTGGTCTGGACAGCAGCTAGGAGCAAATGACCCCACCTCCACCCCACAAACAGGCAACTCCAGCCCACTCATCCTGTTCCGTCTAAGAGTGGAAGAGAAAAACAAAAAATCCTGAGAAACACACGTAAAGTTCATAGTCCAGAGGCAAAGCTCACTAAAAGGCTGAGACCTAGGACTACAGAATGCTTCCCCTCCCTCCAACATCTCATTACAAAATGCCTTTGTACAGCAGTTCACTTCACCCAGTACATTACGTCCAGCTATCAAGAATAAATTACAAGGCATACCGAAAGTTAGAAAACACAATAGGAAGAAACAGAGCAAGATCAGAACCAGACAGGGCAAAAAGGCTACAATTTTCAGGCTGGGAATAAACAACTAAAATTAATAGGCTGAGGGCTCTAATGAAAAAAGGATAAGGAGAGACTATCTGAGCTAAAGGAGAGATTATCTGAGCTAGAGGATATCTTTATATATAAAACCCTGATATGCAAATAGACCTAATGGAAGAACCAACCAGTTGCTATGATGTACCAGGGGTGTGTGTGCAGAACATGGTAGGCATCAGCCGCAGCAGGATGGTGGAGCAGGTGAGTGGGGGTGCCAGACCAAGGCAGGGCACGGGTTGAGCCCGATGGTTACTGAAAATTCTTTGCTCCTGCGCACTGTGCTCCTGCTCAGTGCTTGCACCTGCTGTAGGCACTGGCCCTGATTCCCCCTCAGGGCTTCTCCACATCTACCTGCTCCCTAGGGGTAATCGGGGTCGGCAGCCACCTCTTGCACTTGCTGTTGGCAGTGCACCCTCTGCCAGCACCAGAGCTGCCGCTTGCACCTGTTGCTGGTACCTGGCGCTGGTCCTGATCCTCAGCACCATCAGTGGGTGCAAGCGGGGCCAACACCGTCTGCGTGAGGGAGCGATGGCTGTGGGAGCAGGGCTGCTGGCAGACGGGACTGGGGGCCACGATGGGAGAGGCCGGGCGGAGGCACAGAGGATGGGCCAAGATCTGACCCTGTGCCCACCACAGTCTTACAGTCTACAGTTCCTTTCAAGGTACACAAATTCGTGCACTGGGCCTCTAGTCTCGACAGAATTCTTTAAAAAGCGAAGAACGAAGATAACTACCAACCCCCCAAATACCCTAGGGCTGTAGTACAACTGTGAAACCTATAACATATGCATAATGGGAATATCATAAGGGGAAGAGAGAAAGGAACAAGACATTTGAAACAACAATGACAAAATTAATATTACACATCAAACCATAGTCCTGGCCTGTTAAGTCAATCAATAAATGCATAAATAAGTGGAACAACAAATGTCTCTCTCTTGCTAAAAAAGATAGCAAACCACAGATCCAGGCAATTCAACCCCAAGCAGGAAAAATGCCAAAAGGACCACATCTAGACATCATTTTCAAACTACAGAAAATTAAAGAAAAAGCCAGCGGGGGAAAAAAGTACCTTAGCTACAGAGGGAAAAAAAAAAATACATATATATATATATATATATATATATATATATATATGTGTGTGTGTGTGTGTGTGTGTGTGTGTGTGTGTATTTTTTTTTCAACCTCTCCTCAGAAACCACGCAAGCAAGAGAGTAGAGTGAAATACTTAAAATGTTAAGAGAAAAACCCACCAGCCCAAAGTCTGTCTTGTAAAATTATTCTTCGAAGGTGAAGGGGAAATAAAGACTTTCTCAGACAAAAACAGAGACTCTTGCCAGTAGATTTGCTTTGCAAGAAATGTTAAAAGATGTTCTTTAGAGAGAAGGAAAATAATATGGGTCAGAAACTTGGATCTACAAGAAGAAGGAATAAATGAAGGTACAATAAAAACTTATTTTCTGCCCTGGCCTGTGTGGCTACAGCTTGAGCCCATGCAAGGGTTCCAGGTTCTATCCCAGGCCCTAATCCTAGGCTCAGTTTGGGCATGTGCAGGAGGCAACTAATTTATGTCACTGTCTTTGTCTCTGTCTCTCCCCCTCCCACTCTAAAAATCAATGGGAAAAAAATATCCTCAGCCCTAGCTGGTTTGGCTCAATGGATAGTGTGTCGGTCTGCGGACTGAAGGGTCCGGGTGCGATTCTGGTCAAGGGCACATGCCCAGGTTGTGGGCTACATTCATTGATGTTTCTATCTCTCTGTCCCTCTCTTGAGATCAGTAAAAATATATTTTAAAAAAGGGCAAAGAAAAAATATCGTCAGGTGAGGATTAACCAAAAAACAAAAAATTTACTTTCTTTATTCTTAATTGATCTAACAAATAAGTTTATTCAGAATAGTACCAACAATGTTTAATTATGTATGTTATATACAAATGAAATGAATGACAGCAATAATCCAAGGGATGGGAGCCATGAACTATATTATTTACATACTATCTGCGAAGTAGACTTATATTAGCTGTAAATGTATATTGCAAGCTCTAGGGCGACCACTTAGAAAGTATCAATGTCTTATGAAAGGAGAGTAAATAGAATCATAAAATGTTCAAATAAAACCACAAAAGACAGAAGAAAAAAAAAGCATAAGACCAAAAAACAAACAAAATACACACACACACACACACACACACACACAAGGAGCAAAGAACAAGGGAAAAAACAATAGTAAGGAATATGGTAGTTGTTAATCCAATTATATGAGTATCAGTGGTATAAATGCATCAAGTAAAAAAAAGACAGATTGTCAGAGTGGATCAAAGAATAAGACCAAAAAACAAACAAAATACACACACACACACACACACACACACACACACACACACAAGGAGCAAAGAACAAGGGAAAAAACAATAGTAAGGAATATGGTAGTTGTTAATCCAATTATATGAGTATCAGTGGTATAAATGCATCAAGTAAAAAAAAGACAGATTGTCAGAGTGGATCAAAGAATAAGACCAAAAAACAAACAAAATACACACACACACACACACACACACACACACACGAGCAAAGAACAAGGGAAAAAACAATAGTAAGGAATATGGTAGATGTTAATCCAATTATATGAGTATCAATGGTCTAAATGCATCAAGTAAAAAGACAGATTGTCAGAGTGGATCAAAGAATAAGACCCAAATATAGTTTGTCTACAGAAACTCACTTTAAACAGAAACATCACCTGACTGGAGTGGCTCTGTGGTTGAGCATTGACCTATGAACCAGGAAGCCACGGCTTTCATTTTCGGTCAGAGAACATGCCCAGGTTGCTTTATCCCCAGTTGGGGGTTTATAGGGGGCTGCTGATCAATGATTCATCATTGATGTTTCAATCTCTCTGAAATCAATGAAAATATTTTAAAAATAAAAACATTTGATTAGAAGTATAGATGGAGAAAGATAACATGCTGATACTAATCAAAAGAAAACAGGAATACCTATATTAATTTCAGAGCAGACTTCACAGCAAGGAAAAGTTGTCAGGGGTAAAAAAGGGCACTACATACAGATAATTCTCCAAGAAGACATAATCCTCCTCGTGTTTGCGCCTAATAACAACATCAAACTATGAGGCAAATAACTAATAGAATTGCAAAGAGAAATGGATGGATCCACTATCAGGAATGGAGAGTTCAACACCCCCTATCAGACATGGGGAGATTCAGCAGGCAGAAAATCAGTAAGGACATAGTTAAACTCAACTGCACCATCAATTACCTCTACATACTTGATATTTATAGACGACTTCATCCAACATTAACAAAATACACATTATTCTCATGTTCATCTGACTATTCACCAAGACAGACCACATTCTGGGTCATAAAAAAAACACTTTAACAAATTTAGAAGTATAGAAATCATACTATGTCTGCTCTCAGACCACAATGGAATTAAACTGAAAGTCAACATTAGCTAGAAAAATCCCCAAATAGATAGAGATTAAATAACACACTTCTAAATAACACATAGGAGGTCAAAGAAATCACAAGGAATTTTAAAATATTTTGAAGTAAAAAGAAAATGTAACATCAAATTTGTGAGATGCAGTGAAAGCAGTATTTAGAGGTAAATTTACAGCACAATGTACACATTAGGAAAAAATATCTAATTTAGTTTCCACCTTAGGAAACTATAGAAATAAAGTCAAATTAAATCCAATATGGGATAAAGAAACAAAAATGAGAGATGAATCAGAGAAAATTGACTAAATCAAAAGCTTAGTTCCTTGAAAATTAATAAGCCTCTAGCCAAGCAAGCTAAGAAAAAAAAGATAGGAACCAAATTACTGATAACAGAAGTGAAAGAGGATATATACCTCACTATATAGAATCTATGGACCTTATAAGGAAAATAAAGGAATATTATAAACAACTCTATGCCCACAACTTTGACAATCTAGACAAAACAGACCAATTCCTTGAAACACACAATTTGCCAAAACTGACACGAGAAATAGACAATTTGAATAGGCCTACATTTATTACTAGATTCAATAATTAATAATTCTCCAAAACAGAAAGCACAAGACTCACTAGTTCCACTGGTGAATTCAAATCAAAATATTTAAGAAAGAAAATACACTAAGTTTCCTATAATATCTTTTGCAGGATAGAGAGAGAATACTTTTTAACTCATTTTATGAGGCTAGCATTACCCTAAAACCAAAAGCAGGCAAAGATATCACAAGAAAACTAGAGACTAATAACTTCATGAATATAAATGCAAAAATCCTTAATAGAATATTAGGAAATAGAAGCCAACAATGTACTGAAAGAATTATATACACCATATTATAGAAATGTGCACCTGAAACCTATGTAATTTTATTAACCCATGTCACCCCAATATATTAAATAAAAAATAGAGATGGTTTAAGGAAAGTCCTAATGTACAGACTAATTTTTTTTTAATATACACCATGACTAAGTGGAATGTAACCCAGGTATACAAGACTAGTTCAACATTCTAAAATCAATGTAATCTTGTCATGTCAACAGGATAAAAAAATCAAATGATCGTATCAATACATATAGAAAAGGCATTTGATACAACACCCATTCATGATAAAAACTCTCAGTAACTAAACAAGGGACAGAGAGAAACTTCCTCAACCTGATAATGAACATTTATAAAAAGATATATACAAGTAACTACACTTAATGATGAGAAACTTGGAACTTTCCTACTAAATCAGTACAAGGCAGGAATGTCTCCCTCTTACCACTCCTCTTTTCAACATTGTACTGGAAATTCTAGTTAATGCAATAAGACAAGATAAAGAAATATAAAGTATATAGTCTGGAAAGGCGTAAATCAAACTGTCCTTGATCCCAGATTACATGATGAAAATCTTACGTGGAAAATTCTAAAGAAATGACAAATTGCTGGAACTAATAAGCAATTACAGCCAGGTTGTAGGATACAAATTTAATAGACAAAAGTCAATCACTTTCATCTATATTAGCAATGAACAAGAGGAATTCAAAATTAAAAAACACAATGCCATTTACATTAGCACCCCCCAAAATAATTACTGGGGTATAAACCTAACAAAATACATATAAGAACTATAGGAGAAAAACTACAAAACACTAATAAATGAAATAACTAAATAAATGGAGAAATATTCCATGTTCAAGGGGAGGAAAATTCAATATTGTTAAGAAGTCAGTTCTTCTAACTTGATCTGCAGATTCTAAACAGTTTTCATCAAAATCTCAGCAAGTTTTTTCTTCCAAATATATATATATATATACTAGGGGCCCGGTGCATGGAATTTGTGCACTGGGGGTGGGTAGTCCCTCAACCCAACCTGCCCCTCTCACATACTGGGAGCCCTCAGGGGATGTCCAACTGATGGCTCACCCCCAGCCTGCCCAAGGCCTAAAGCCTTGTCAGAGGCTTTAGGCCTTGGGCACCCAGCCATAGCCCTGCTCAGCTCAGCCCTGGCTGCCTGCGACCACCCGGCCCCGGGGGCCGGGCGCTCGCTGCTGCCACCGCCGTTTCACCTCCACCCCCGGGGGCCCAGCACTCACGCCACTTGGCCCTGCCCCCGCTCCTGATTGGCTGGTAGCATAGCCAATCAGGAGCAAAGGTACGGTCAAATTTGCATGTTTCTCTTTTATTATATAGGATATATATTTTACAGAGAGGGAGGGAGAGGGATAGAGAGTTAGAAACATTGACCAGCTGCTTCGTGCACACCCCCTACTGGGGATACACCCGCAACCAAGGTATATGCCCTTGACTGGAGTCGAACCTGCGACCCTTCCGTTCACAGGCCAACCCTCTACCCACTGAGCCAAACTGGTCAGGGCCTCGGCAAGATTTTGTGTGGCTAATAAACTGATGCTAAGGTTTATATGGAAAGGCAGAACACCCGAAGTAGCCAACATGCTGTTGAAGGTAAAGAACAAACTGGAGGACTCACACTAACCAACTAGAAGACTTATTATAAAGCTACTAGTAGCTTGGTGCATGGATTCATGCACCTTGAGAAGAAATTAGATTTGTGTGGTAATTATGTTACTGCAAAAAATTACATGTCAAAATAGTATATATAATATCCTATCCAATAAAAGGGTACTATGCAAATTAACCATCACTTCGTCACAAAGATGGAGGCGTCCATAGCCACAAGATGGCAGTGACCAGTTCTCTCAGCCCCGCTGGAGTCCCCCAGTCCCAGGGGGCGGCTGCTGAGAGCTGGCAGTGTGAGCAGCCTGGCAGAATGCTTGTGTTGTCGCCCTGGAGCAGATGGGCCTCTGGGCCTCGGAGAGCCTCTGGGCAGCGGGTGCGGAATGACCAGGCCCCACAGACAGCACACGGATTCATATATTATAAAATTAAAACAAAAAATATTTTAATATCACTATTCGCCCTTTCTCTATAATAGAAGTATGCGAGTCAATGTTTATTTTTATTTTTATTTAAATATATTTTATTGATTTTTCACAGAGAGGAAGGGAGAGGGATAGAAAGTCAGAAATATCGATGGAAGAGAAACATCGATCAGCTGCCTCCTGCACACCTCCAACTGGGGATGTGCCCACAGCCAAGTACATGCCCTTGACCGGAATCGAACTTGGGACCTTTCAGTCCGCAGGCCAACGCTCTATCCATTGAGCCAAACCGGTTCGGCTCAATGTTTATTTTTAAATTGCCACATGTATCAGCTGGTTAGCTGGCCGGTCAGACATACGTACAGTCGGTCACTTAGCCTTTTATATAGACTAGAGGCCCGGTGTATGAAATTCGTGGACAGAGGGGTGTGGGGGGTCTTGTCCCTCAGCCCAGCCTGCACCCTCTCCAATCTGGAACCCCTTGAGAGATGTCTGACTGCCCGTTTAGGCCCGATCCTGGGATCCTGGGATCAGGCCGAAACAGGCAGTTGGACATCCTCTCACAATCCAGGACTGGTGGCTCCCAAATGCTCGCCTGCCTGCCTTCCTGATTGCCCCTAACCACTTCTGCCTGCCAGCCTGATTACCCCCTAGTCACTCCCCTGCCAGTCTGATTGATGCCTAATTGCTCCCCAGCCAACCTGTTTGCTCCAAACTTCCCTCCTCTCCTGGCCTGGTCACCCCTAAATGCCTTCCCCTGCAGGCTTGATCACCCCCAGCTGGCCTCCCCTGCTGACGATCTTGTGGTGGCCATCCTGTGTCCACATGGGTGCAGGATCTTTGACCACATGGAGGCAGCCCTCTAGTGTGTTGAAGTGATGGTCAATTTGCATATTACTCTTTTACTATATAGGATAGAGGTCTGGTGCATGGGTGGGGGCTGACTGTTTGCCCTGAAGGGTGTCCCAGATCAGGGTGGCGGTTCCCTTGGGGCATGGAATGGCCTGGGAGAGGGGCCTGTGGTGGTTTGCAGGCTGGCCATGCCCCCTGGCGACCCAAGTGGAGGCCCTGGTGTCTGGGATTAATTAATGTTCTACAACTGAAACTTTGTAGCCTGGAGCGGAGCCAAGCCTTCTGCTCACTCTGTGGTGCCAGCCATTTCTGTTGGGATTCTATAATTGAAACTTTGTAGCCTTAAGCGGAGGTCTGAGCCTGCAAGGGCATGTGGAAAGCTTGGCTTCCTCCGTTGCCAGGGAAACCCAAGCCTCCCTCCTACTCTCTGTGGCCACAGCCATCTTGGTTGGGTTTATTTGCATATTTGCTCCTGATTGGCTGTGGGCATGGCTTGTGGGTGTAGTCAATTTGCATATTACTCTTTTATTAGATAGTATAGTATCACCATTTTGTGACACACACACACATCAAATCATCACATTGGACACCATAAACCTATACAATATTATATGTCTAATATATCTCAATAAGGCTGGAAAAAAAGGTACAGTAGTGAAGACATTGTGGTACTAGAGAATGAATCCTATCTAATAAAAGAGTAATATGCAAATTAATTATCACTCCAAGACACAAGAGGTCCATCCCCATGTGGTCAAAGATCCCTGTCCCCATGTGGACACAAATGGCCACCAGAAGATGGTCTACAGGGGAGGGCAGTTGTGGGCAGTTAGGGGTGACCAGGACAGCAGACGAGGGCAATTGGGGGTGGCCAGGCTGGCAAAGGGCAGCTGGGGGGAGGGATATCAGGCCTGCAATGGAGAACAGTTGCGGGGACCTAGGTCTACAGGGGAGGGCAGTTGGGGCGACCAGTCCTGCAGGGGAGGGCAGTTGGAGGGGACCAGGTTGGCACAGGAGGGCAGTTGGGGACAATCAGGTCAGCAGGGAGGGCAGTTGGGAGAGACCAGGCCTGCAGGGGAGGGCAATTGGGGGGGGGACCAGGCCAGCATGGGAGGGAAGTTGGGGGGGTCGGGCCAGTAGAGGAGGGCAGTTGGAGAAGACCAGGCCAGCAGGGGAGGGCAGTTGGGGGGAGCCTGCAAGGGAGGGCAGTTAGGGGTGACCGGTCCTACAGTGGAGGGCAGTTAGGGGCGACTAGTTTGGCAGGGGAGTGCAGTTAGGGGCAATTGGGCTGGCCGGGGAGCAGTTAGGCGTCGATCAGGCTGGCAGGCAGAAGTGGTTAGGGACAATAAGGCAAGGCAGGCGAATGGTTAGGAGCCAGTTCTGGATTGTGAGAGAGATCCCAGATTGGAGAGGGTGCAGGCTGGGACACTCCCCTCACACCCCCCATGCACCGAGCCTCTAATAGACTCATAAATCAATGGGACAGAAGAGAGCTCAGAAAGAGACAGACATATAGCTATCTGATCTTTGACAAAGGAGCAAAGGTAGTAAAATTGGGCAAGATAATATCTATAACAAAGTGCCAGAATAACTGGACATCTAGAAGCAAAAAAAAATTAATCTAGACATAGACCTTAAATATTTCATTAAAATTCACTCTAAATTGATCACAAACTTAAATGTAAAACACAAAATATGAAACTTCTAGAAAACCACATAAGAGAAAATCTAGATGACCTTGGCTATGATGATGACTTTAAACTTGCTGAGACCGGTTTGGCTCAGTGGATAGAGCATCGGACTGCGGACTGAAGGGTCCTGGGTTCGATTCCAGTCAAGGGCATGTACCTTGGCTGCGGGCACATCCCCAGTAGGGGGCGTGCAAAAGACAGCTGATTGATGTCTCTCTCTCATTGATGTTTCTGACTTTCTATCCCTCTCCCTTCTGCTCTGTAAAAAATCAATAAAAATATATTTTAAAAAATTTAAAAACTTCTGTTTTGAAATAGTCTAGACTAGTGGTTCTCAACCTTCCTAATGCCGCAACCCTTTAATACAGTTCCTCATGTTGTGGTGACCCCCAACCATAAAATTATTTTCGTTGCTACTTCATAACTGTAATTTTGCTACTGTTATGAATCGTAATGTAAATATCTGTTTTCCGATGGTCTTAGGCGACCCTGCTAGTGGTTCTCAACTTGTGGGTTGAGAACTGATTCTCGCATAAAAACTTGCAATTGCTTTATTCACACTGCTAAAACTTGAAAGCAACCAAGATGTCCTTCAATAAGGAAACAGAAAAATAAACTGTGGCACATCTAGACAGTGGAATATTATTCAATGATGAAATGAAATGAGCTATCAGGCCATGAAAAGATGGGAAGGAACTTAAAATGCATATTACTAAGTTAAAGAAGCTTATTTGAAAAGGCTACATATTGCATGATTCCAAATATAAGACATTCTGGGAAACTAAGCAATCTGTGGTTGACAGGGATTGAGGGTAAAAAAGAGGAAGGATGAATAGGCAGAGCATTGGATTTTTAGGGAAGTAAAAACACCATGTGTGATACCGTAATGATGGATATATGTCATTATATATTTGTATAAACACACAGAATATACAACACTGAATAAACTGATAACTACAGGTGATTATAATGTGTCAAGGTAGGTTCATCAATTGTAACAAATGTACCGCTCAGGTGATGGATTTTGATAATGGGTGACTATGCATGTGTGTGTGGAATTCTCTGTACCCTCAATTTTGCTGAACCTAAAACTGCTCTAAAAAAATAAAGTTAAAATAAATAAACTAAATCACATGCTTGCTTTCTTATTAGTTTGACAGGCTGTGTAAACCCAAGCCTGTCCTTCTCAGGAGCAATCAAAGAGGAAAATTCCAAACTGCAAATCCCCTGGCTGACTATGGGGCAAAGTAAAATGCTAAATTATGATAGCAGCCTTCAAGCTGCACATACATATCCAGCAGTAAAAGGTAAAAATCTAACTGGCTAAGGAGGTTTAAATATAACTTTTTATTAATAAGAGGTTTATACTCACATACGGGTGATCCAAATGATAAAAAAACAAGGGGAAAAAAGATCTGAGTAGGGACAGCTGAGACTTGTACACTAGAAAGGCAACATACTTCACAGTTTGTTATCCAAGTCTAAATGAATAAACAATGACATCAATGTCAGGGAGGTGTGCGCAGAAAATCAGTATTTAGAATAGCTACCTGCCCTAGCCAGTTTGGCTCAACCTATGAACTGAAGGGTCCCGGGTCCGAGTCCGATCACGGGCATGTACCTTGGTTTGCAGGCTCCTTCCAAGCCCAGGCCCTGGTCAGGCTACGTACAGGAGACAACCAATCGATGTGTTTCTCTCACATTGACATTTCTCACTGTCTTTCCCTCTCCCTTACACTCTCTCTAAAAATCAATAGAAATATATCCTTGGGCCCTAGCTGGTTTTGCTCAGTGGATAGAAAGTTGGCCTGCGGACTGAAGGGTCCCGAGTTCGATTCTGGTCAAGGGCACATGCCTGGGTTGCAGGTTTGATCTCCAGTGGTGGGCGTGCAGGAGACAACCAATCAATGATTGTCTCTCATCATTGATGTTTCTATCTCTCTGTACATCTCCCTTCTTTTCTGAAATCAATAAAAGTATATTAAAAAATATATATATATCCTTGGGTGAGGATTAAAAAAACAGCTACCTTGCTGAACCAGTTTGGCTCAGTGGATAGATCATCGGCCTGCAGACTGAAGGGTCCTGGGTTCGAATCCGGTCAAGGGCATGTACCTTGGTTGCGGGCACATCCCCAGTAGGGGCTGTGCAAGAGGCAGCTGATCAATGTTTCTCTCCCATTGATGTTTCTGACTTTCTATCCCTCCCCCTTCCTCTCTGTGAAAAGTCAATAAAATATATTAAAAAAAAACCCCAGCTACCTTAGAAAAGAAGAATAGCTACCTTATTGTACAATGTCATATATGCAATGTATTATTTGAAATGTTCAGATTTCAACAACAACAAAAAATCTGAGACAAGCAAAAAATAGGAAAATGTATAGCAAAAACAACAACAAAAAAAACAAGCAAGTAATAGAAATTTGGTCCACAAAAATTGCAAATCAATCATCATAAATATGTTCAAGGAATAAAAGAAAACCATATTTAATTGAAAGCATGATACTATCTCTTATTTAATAGAGAATATGAATAAAAACATAGACATGATTTAAAAAACAAAAATGGAAGTTCTATAGTTTGAAAGTACACTAAGAAAAATTTAAAATTCACTAAAGGCTCAAAAGATTTAACTGGCAAAAAAATTAGTAAACATGAAGATATATTTATAGAGATTATGACCTGAAGAACAGAGAAAAAAGAATGAAGAAAAATGAGTGGAGCCTGAGAGAAATGTGGGACATCAGAAACAATGGCGGCCAGAATACAGCAGGATAACATATTCAGTGTGAGGAAAGTAAAAAACTATCATACATGAATCTTATGTCTAGCAAGACTATATTTCAAAGTTTAAGATGAAATAAAAGCACTGTCAGATTAACAAAAGAGGAGAGAATTTATTGCTGGCCAACCTACCTTACAAGAAATACCAAAGAAAATTCTTCAAAAATTACTAGGAGGTAAGCTGAATTTATAAAAACAAAAAACCAAGTACTGAAAGATAATTAGTATTTATAAAAGATAATTGCATACTTAATTATTATTTAGTTTTTTAACTGATTTAAGAAGCAATTACATAAAATAATATGTATCACTATATTGTGCCAATAACAGAAATATAATATATATTTGACAAGAAACACAAAAAGAAGGGGGCAGGAGCAAAGATATATTAAAGTAAGGGAATGATGCTAGATGATATTTCAAATTCATGGGAAGAAAATAAAGAGAACCAGAAAAAGTAAATAAGAAATTTAATACTGCCATAAATATAGTACTTGGCTCCCATTCTTCCTCAGTCTATTTAAATGTCATTTGATTATATCAAGTAATAATTATAACGATGTACTGTTGGGTTTGTAATATTTATATACAATACATACTACAATAATAGCACAAAAAGAGAAGTAGAGCTATATAGGAGCAAAGTTTTTATATCCTCTTTGAATAAATATGAAGTAAAATTTGATAAGTGAATATATTACTGGAAAAAATATAACAGTATAATTAAAGATTTTTGAAGGAATTAAGTATTACACTAGAAACCATTCAATGTAAAAGAAGGTAATAAAGGGGCAAAAAAACAAAAAGAAAACAAAGTATAATGGATTGGATTAAGCAATCAAACAAACAAATATGATCCAACTACATGCTGTCTGTAAGAAGCACACTTTAGATTCAAAGACAAAAAGTCAGAAAGTGAAAGTATGAAAAGAAAAAAGTTATACCATGCAAACAATAACTAAAATAGAGCTCAAGTAATTACACCAGTATCAGACAAAAGAGTCTTTAAGAGAAAAATTACTAGAGACAGAGAAGGACATTCTATATAATCCTATCTAATAAAAGAGTAATATGTAAATTGACCATACCTCCGATCAAGCCACACCCATCAGCCAATCAGGAGCAAATGAGGCAAATAACCTCCAGTCCAGGCCTTAGCCCCGCCTGCCTGCAACCACCTGGCCACAGGGGCCGCGCGGTCTCCGCCCCCACCTTGGCTCCGCCCCTGGGGGGCCGCCTCATCTCCGCCCCCCCGGCCTTAGCCCCGGCTGGCTCCGCCCCAGCTCCTGATTGGCTGGTGGGCATGGCCTGTGAGCATAGCGAAGGTACGGTCAATTTGCATGTTACTTTTTATTAGATAGGAAGGCAATATGCAAATCAATTAAATAACTGGTTGCTATGATGTGCACTGACGACCAGGGGGCAGATGCTGAGTGCAGGAACTGCCCCTTGGTGGTCATGTGCAGCCACAAGCTGGGTTGATGGCTGGCAAGCGCAGTGGGGGTTGCGGGAGCCTCTCCTGCCTCGGCGCTGGTAGCACTAAGGATATCTGACTGGGGGAGCGGTCCTAAGTCGTCAGTTGGACTCCCAGACTGCTAAAGGGCACAGGAGGGGCCAGTGGCCACCCCCAGTGCATGAATGTCATGCACCAGGCCTCTAGTTTTATAATAAGTAATAGTCAATCCCCCAGGAAGACATAACAATTATAAACATATATACACCTAACAATAGAGACCCAAAATACATGAAGCAAAAACTGACAACTCAAAGGAGAAACAATAATTCAATTATAACAGCTATAGACTTCAATACTCCACTTTTAGTAATGGGTAGAACAACTAGACAAAAGATCAATGAGGAGATAGAAGACTTGAG
The DNA here is from genome assembly GCA_027563665.1 of Antrozous pallidus. NCBI lineage: Eukaryota > Metazoa > Chordata > Mammalia > Chiroptera > Vespertilionidae > Antrozous > Antrozous pallidus. Next base: position 32,951,617 of record CM050524.1, on the reverse strand, counting down.
CAACACTATAAAATCAATAAGCCAATTGGACCTAAGAGAAATCTATTTATAGCCAAGACCGGTTTGGCTCAGTGGATAGAGCGTTGGACTGCGGACTGAAGGGTCCTGGGTTCGATTCCGGTCAAGGGCATGTACCTTGGCTGCGGGCACATCCCCAGTAGGGGGCGTGCAAGAGGCAGCTGATCGATGTCTCTCTCTCATCGATGTTTCTGACTTTCTATCCCTCTTCCTTCTGCTCTGTAAAAAATCAATAAAATATATTTAAAAAAAATCTATTTATAGAACAAAACTCCACTCAACAACAGCAAGAGAATACAGATTCTCTTCAAGTATATATTAAACATGCTCCAGAACAGACAATATATTGGCTCATAAACAAGCATTGATAATTAAAGGATTAAGGCCTCACAAATATGTGGACATTTAATAAAATACTCCTAAATAACCAACAGATTAAAGAAGAAATCACAAGGGCAATGAGAAAATACTTTGAGATAAATGAAAACAAAAATGCAAAATGCCAAAACTTACGAGATGCAGCTAAAGTAGTGCTCCTAGGGAAATTTATATCCATAAATGCCTGTATTAAAAAAGTTTTCAAACCACCCCACCCCACCAATACCCAACACCATTCATTCTCTATCAGATTATTCTATTTCAGTGCCTGAAACTCTCATTGTATGTTTATGTTGTATCTCTCCTCATTGAAACATAAGCTTTCTGAAGGCTATTGTATTGTTCACTGCCTGGCCATATTAGAGTAATAGCTATAGAACAGTATCTGACTATATTAGGGGCTTAATAAATGTTTTCTGACCCAACATCTTATTTAGAACTATCACTTGTATTTAGATAAGCTTTAACTGTCAATCCAAATTTATTTATTTAGCATATTATTACTGACTCATCTTCCTATTAATTTATAAAATTTGGGATCCATTACAGAATCACTCTCTTAAATTTTCTAGTTTTAAATAAAAGTTATCCCAACAACGTTTTTTGAAAATAGCATTATCGTTTCTTTTAAATTATTATTTAAAAAATGCAAAAAATCTTCTTAAAACAAGTCAAATAAAAAATAAAACTAAAATATAATTAATATGATATATAATAGATAAGCCAGTGTTCATATATTTTTGAACTGCAGAGTAAGAAATCATTCCCACTTAATATAATCTTGCAAATTCTAAGTACTGAAAGGTGTGAAACAATAACTATACAAAAGCTTGAAAGAATACTATAGTCCTTAAACCAATCACAGCCTAAGGTATCAATAGTAATTATATCTAGATAATAAAGTTTATTCACACAATAAACATTTTAAGTTAAATGGTATCATGATAAAAGCCACTTCCCCCGCAATGTGGAACTTACACAGTCTTTTTGTCCTGTCGAAGAAGTTTAGAAGAAAATTCACTTAGTACTTCCAGGAAAGCCAGATTAGGAGGTGGATATTCTTGTCCTTTCTGATTTTGGTATTTAAAGGCAAATTCTATGCCATCCCTAAAATAAAAGAAAATATCATCTAGTTTTCCCAGATAGCTAATGTAATTCTCTCAATGGGCTAGAGCTTTAAAAATAGCTGGGAAGGAAGCAAAATCACCACTAAAGATAGTAAAATCTCATCAATTCAATGGCAAAATGTTACCCATATAAAAAGATAGTAAAATCTCATAAATTCAATGATAAAATGTTACCCATGTGAGATATTTGCATAATATTAATTTATTTTTATTTTTACAGTAAAAAACTGTAAGTTGTGAAAAGCAATTAAAAAATTAAAAGCACCCTAGCCAATTTGGCTCAGTGCATACAGCTTCAGCCTGCAGACTGAAGGGTCTCAGGTTCAATTCAGGTCAAGGGCACATGCTGAGTTGTAGGCTTGATCTCCAGTAGGGGGCATGCAGGAGGCAACCGATCAATGATTTTCTCTCATCATTGATGTTTCTATCTTTATCTCCCTCTTTTCCTCTCTGAAATCAATAAAATATATTAAAAAAAATTAAAAAGCCACAATGTTAATTCCTATGTGTATTTTAGGGGTAACATAATACCATGGAAAGATAGTCAGAAAACTAGTTACTAGAGTCAGTTGTGGTCCCAGGCAGCTCTGAGTTTTTGCAAAGTACAGTTTTGTCATTCAGTTTTTAGTTATAAATTGAGGCTGACCAAATCAGCACTGCAGAGTTTTTAAACCCATGTTACCACAACATTTTCTCACTGGTAGATCAGATAAGAATATTCTGTTAAACTTTACTTTCTATACTTCATATGATGAAAAATCGGCAGTTTCAGTTTTTTTCCCCAAATTAAAAATGGCCTCCCAGTTGAGAATGATGACATTAGACAATCTCTAAAGTTTTTATAACTTAAAAAACTTGTTCATTTTAAAAATGGGCCAAATAACAGTTATCTTATTTAAATTCCAGCAAAGCAGAATCTGTATAACAGAATGTTACAGAGTATTTAGCTCACTCACTTGTGAAGTGTGGCGACTGCTTCCCGTGTCTTGATTTGGTCCAGTCCAAACGTAAGGGCAAAGCGACGTGCCAATTCCTTAATGCCACTGACATGGGCGGATGTCCTATCTAGATTGGGACCTTGCTCTTGAACAAGTTCATTAAACAACTGGTAGAAAGAAAAGAAGAAACTACAGTTAAAAATATTTATTTATTGTATTTATTGTTAGAATAGGTAATATAATTTAAAAATATTTCAGAGGCATATGGTAAAATATTTAAGTATAGTCATACTGTTCTCCTTTTCTAAGTCATCTACTATTATTAGTTTCTTAAGGTCATTTTCATGTTAGTTATGTGATTAAATGAAACAGGAATTGATTTCTTTTGAACAAAAAAGTGAATTCAGGGTTGGGAAAATGAAATGTTTGTATACAATCCATATTCATAAACATCTACATGTTCTTTTTGTTGTCATTTTCACAGGAATGGCAATGTATAAAATAAAGGGTTGAGAACTTTTTCACTTAAATATCTTAGACAAGAATATTGTGCAAAAGACCAGCCTACCTAATAAAAGAGTAATATGCAAATTGACTGTCACTGCAACACACAAGAAGCTGCCCCTAGGTGATCAAAGATGGCTGCCCCCATGTGGACACAAGATGGCCACCACAAGATGGCCAGCAGGGGAGGGCAGTTGGAAGGGACCAGGCCTGCAAGGGAGGGCAGTTGGGAGGGACCAGGCCTGCAAGGAGGCAGTTGTGGACGATCAAGCCTGCAGGGGAGGGCAGTTAGGGGTGACCAGGCTGGCAGAGGAGGGAAGCTGGGGGCGATCAGGCCTACAGGGAAGGGCAGTTGGGGTGTACCCAGGCCTGTAGAGGAGAGCAGTTGTTGGGGGAGGGAGGACCAGGCCTGCAGGGAAGGGCAGTTAGGGGCTGTCAGGCTGGCAGGGAAGCAGTTAGGCATAAATCAGGCTGGCAGGCAGAAGCGGTTAGGGACAATCAGGAAGGCAGGCAGGCGAGCAGTTGGGAGCCAGCAGTCCCAGATTGTGAGAGGGAAGTCCTACTGGAATCAGGCCTAAACGGGCAGTAGGACATCCCTCTAGAGGTCCCAGGTTGGAGAGGGTGCAGGCTGGGCTGAGGGAACAACCTTCCCCCAGTGCACGAATTTCATGTACCAGGCCTCTTGCTTGTCTATATGGAGCTATGATTTTTCCCACCCCCTGCCCTGACCCTGCCCCAAGGCCAGAAAAAGCCTCTTGGCAGAGGCTTGCTCCGGCCTTGGGAACCCAGTGATCGCCCTGCCATGGGGCCGATTGGGGCCCATTGCTGATCACTGGCTGGCTCTACCCCTGGCCTCGGGGCAGCAGCCATTCTTGGTTGGGTGTTAATTTGCATACCGCTCCTAATTGGCTTGTGGGCGTGACAAAGTTGCGGTCAATTTGCATATTACTCTTTTATTAGATAGGATTACATACATGTGTCAAAATAACAATAAAAACAAAACCTCAGAGTACTAAAGACCTCACTCCCTTTTACCTACTTGGCAGTTTTGCTCTTGTGCATATTGACTCTTCCCTCCTGCATCATTAACTATTCCCTCTCCTAGATACATGCCCTCACTTCCTAACTTTAAAGTTTACATTTAAAATAATACAGCCCTGGCCAGTGTGGCTCTGTGGGTTGGAGTGAGGATAAAAGTAAATAAATAAAATAAATACAAAGAATATATTTCATTGTATAAAATTCAAAGAACATCAAAGTAAAAATTTTACTCCCTCCTTGTTTCCCACTAAATATAATTCTTCTCTTCAAAGGTAATCAATGTTCAAGTTCAGAAGTTTTCTAGGTCAGTTTAGAAATATTGATATATTTCATATACAAAGTTTGTATTTTTACATAAATGGCGCCATTTAATGTTTTGTCTTAAAAATCTTTTAGCTACTTGAGATAATCAGTTTATTTAACCATTCCTCTGTTGATGGACACTGAGACTATTTCTAATTTTTCAGTATTACAGAAACTGCTACAATGAAACATCTTTTACATATATATCTTGTGCACACCTGCATGTAATTATGTAGATACTTAGTAACAAAACATTGGTTTTAAAAAGAATATACATCTTGAATTTTGAAATATACTGTAAAGTTATATTATAAGAAGACAAAAGCAATTTCTTTCTAAGGGATTTTTTCATCTTTTTCAATTATAGGTATTATTCATCATTTCAATTCATGCCAATCTGGTCAGCTGTGATAAATATCTCCTTGTTTTACTTTATATTTCATTAATGATTAATGAAGTAATGCCTCTTTTCATATGTTTACTGGTTTTTAAGATTTCCTCTTCTGAAAAGTGGCTTTTTCATATCCCTTGCTCACTATCCCACGGGGTATATTTATCTTTCTTCCTGATTGTAATGTATGATTAAAAATACTTGTGCCCAATCTCATTTGTTTATTAACTTTGTTCATAGTACTGGTTGATGATTAATCTATTTAAATTTATACATATCATCAATTTTTTACTTTGTGGCTTCTTTCTTCAGTAAGAAATTCTCCACTTAAGGATATAAAAATATCCTCTTTCATTTTCTTATAAAATTTTAATTTTTAATATTTATATAATAATCCAACTAAAAGTTATTTTGGTTATATATTAGGTAGGGCTATAAATTACTATTTCCCCAAAGATATATTCAATTGACCCATCATCATTTAATGAACAGGCCCAATCTTTTCCCCACTGATTTGAAATGAGACCTTTATATCAAAGACTAAATATATATACATACCTATGCCTCTCCCCCCAATCTTTATATTAATTTATTAGGCAATTATTAGGAATCTTATTTGTACAATATATGTTACATATTTCTTTTTAATTACTTTAAAAATATATTTTATGGATTTTTTTAGAGAGAGGAAGAAAGAGGAAATAAAAAGTTAGAAACATCGATGAGAGAGAAACATCGATCAGCTGCCTCCTGCACACCCCACAATGGGGATGTGCCTGCAACCAAGGCACAAGCCCTTGACCGGAATCAAACCCGGGACCCTTCAGTCTGCAGGCTGAAGCTCTATCCACTGAGCCAAACCAGTTTCAGCTTTAATTACTTTTTAAATATCCAATTTGGCATTTTATCTGGTCTAACAGATCACCTTATGATTTCATCTATTTGAAATATAAGCTTTTGGATTATCTTCCAAAAGAAAAGACATGTAATATATATCTTTGTACCAGAAAATATCCATAGTAATATACTGACATAATGACTTAAATTTAAATGAGGTAAGATACTTAGCACATACTAAATGCAAGGAAATGCTCAATATATTAAATTCCACTTCTTATCTCTTTCCTTTCAAATTTCTTACCTGCTGTAAACTGAGAATGAGGGTCTTGGCACACTGAATTTTATCAATCTGCCTGGTTTTACTCAGTGTTTCCTTAATAATATCACCATAGTCATTGTAATACTGTGAAGAAAAGAAAGAAATCATAGCTTTAAAATTACTGATATTTCACAACATAGAGAATGGGATGATGAAAAAAAAAGGTAAGTGCAGAGGTATTTAATTTATTGTAAACACAATGAGAATTTAAACATTTTTGTCTAAAGTTAAAGGAATACACATTTCATATTTAAGACTGTGAAATCCTACTACTAATAAAACTAAAAAGCTGACAATTCCAAGAGAAGAGAAAGTCATATAGGGTAAATAGAATTCCTCATTCTTTATAACATAGACTCAAAAGACACTATTTAAAAGGTGACAAATCAAGAAATAGACTTTGGTAGAAACTTCCTTAAGAACTAAAATGAAAACAGTTAAAATTACTTAACTCTGAAAAGTGGGCCTAAATAAGGGGGGAAGGTATAATAGGTAACAAACTTAACTTTAAAAAAATATTTTATTGATTTTTTTTACAGAAAGAAAGGGAGAGGGATAGAGAGTTAGAAACACCGATGAGAGAGAAACATCAATCAGCTGCCTCCTGCACACTCACTACCGGGGATGTGCCTACAATCAAGGTACATGCCCTTGACCAGAATCGAACCTGGGACCCTTGAGTCTGCAGGCCGACGCTTTATCCACTGAGCCAAACTGGTTAGGGCCAAACATAATTTTTTATTTAATACTCTGTGTACTATCTTATTTACCCCCCTAACATGTCTATATTTTAATATAAAGAGTAAAAAAAAATTGAGTAAAAACATTTGATTTTCAACAATGACTGAGAAAAATTTCTTTATAATTCAGTTATTTTGATACAGAATGTAAAAAATTAGGAAAAGTTTCATTGGAAACCATTAAATCTGAATTTTATTTCTAAGCTAAAACTTAAACCCTAAACCTATGTGAAGAAGTGAGTATATTATCCTACCAAATAAATTTTCATAATCTTCAAAAAGGAGGGTATGCTCCCATGATATCAGGTGCAAAGAAGGAAAAATAGCTCAAAAGAATAATCCTCTAAGTGCAATTAAAAACAATGTCAATGTAAGAGAAAGACATATTGAAATACTAAAGTAGTTCAACAAACAGGTCAATAATAAATTCAGATTTTTATTGACCACAGAGAAGAGTGGTGGAAAATGCCACATGACCAGGGATATATAACAAAGGCTTATTAACAAATAGCTATTAGAATACTCACAAAATGGTTAAAGCATATAGTGATCAGAGGCATGCAAAATTTTGTAAGGATTATAAAAGGTTGGGAAAAGACTCACTTCTTGACACCAATGCAATATTGTTAAGGACTGACAAGGAACAACCATGGTAAGCTCATATATTTATTCATCCAAACCTGCCTAGACATTAGTTTAGGAAGCCTTGTTTGAGTCCTCTCACATATGTCTATCTCTATATTCTATGCTTGCTTTAAAATTTGTACATCTGTCACTACGATAATCATGCTGAGGCTTTATGGAAGGAGCTATGTCTTGCAGCTAAACAAACCTAAAATAAAATCCTAATTTATGCTACTTTAATAGTTGTATGATCTTGGAAAGCTCCTCAACCCACGCCTTAACTTTCTTATTTGTAAATAATTCAATTTTCTACCTCATAGGGTGATTGTAATCAACAAAAATAATGTAAAAGCCTCAGAACAGTGTCTCAAATATAAATGGCACACACACAAAAAACATAGGCAACCAAAAAAAAAAAAACCCCAAGAAAAAAACAAACCAAACAAACAAAAAAACAGGAAACTTTATGTTTACATTTTAGTTTCTCTATTAATCTACTAGAGGCCCGATGCACAAAATTTGTGCAAGAGTAGGTTTTCCTTCCCCTGGCTACCAGCACCAGCTTCCCTCTGGCCACGGCAGGTACCTGGGACCCGGGCTTCCCTTGCTGCCCCAGCTTCGTCCAGAAGGATGTCGGGTCTAATTAGCATATTAAGCTTTTATTATTATAGATAAGCTCTTTCGTGCAGAAATCATGTCTTATTTAAATCTCTGGCTACCTAATCAGGTCCTGATTTTTGGCCCGAAAAGAACCCCCCAGAGGAGGAACCTAGATGGCGGCATAGGTAAACATCTATACTGCTGCGACGTACTACAATTTCAAAACTACAATTAAAAGACAAAAGGGACATCATCCAGAACCACCAGAGAGCTGGCTGAGTAAACATTCCACAAATAGAAGGAAAGATAAAAGGACACTGAGACTCGGGGGAGCTGCAGAGGGCAGAGTTGCGGATATGTGCGGAGACAAAGGTGCGGAGCCACGCACAAGCAGAAAAGGGCGGGCGGCTGAATACCCTGCTGGTTTTCTTGAACGGGGAGGGAGACAAAGGCGTCCCACTGCACTGAGCCCCAGTTCTGGGCGAGTCTTGGGGAACCCAGACAAATACGGGTGAAACTGGACAGTAAGGGGGGAGCGCGCTGAAACTCGGGAACTGTGGAGGCACTCGAGTTCTCGGAAAGGGCTCGTGGCTGGCCCTATCATTCGGGAAGAAAAAAACAAACAAACAAAAAACCACCAGACTGCTTTGTTTTCCCATTTTGGGTGAATCTTTGGGTGTCCAGACTCATTTGGGGAGAAACTAGACTGTCTGGCAGCAGGCAGAGCTCCGGGCAGCTTTCTCTCCGAGGTGCATGCAGCCGTTGCCACAGGGCAAGGAGACCCGGGAGCTGTGTAAGGCGGGGCTGACCAGAAACCAAGGCTGCCTGCTCAGCCTGGAGACTCCGCCTCATCCAAGCAGAGCACAGAGGAGCTCACAGCGTAGACACATCCGATTCTCACAGCCAATTGGCGGGAAGGTCAACCCCTCCCAGTGATACCAACAACAATCTAGGCTTTACAACAAGACTGTGCAGCCCATAAAGGGGTACACCAAGAGTGTCCACTTCGGGTAACTGGGGAGGCTGAGCCACTGTCCCCTGGAGGACACCTACCACACAAAGCTACTCAACCAACTCAGAGAAGCAGCCAAAATGTGAATACAAAGAAACAAATCACATTTGAAAGAAATGGAGGGGAAAAAAAGACTGGACAAAGAGTTCAAAACCACGGTTAAAAGGTTTTTCAAGAGGTTCCTAGAAAAGGCCAATAAATTTAATGAGACCCTTGAGGATATGAGTGAGACCCGAGGATATGAGCGAGACTCTGGAGGATATGAAAAAGGACCAACTAGAAATTAAGCACACACTGACTGAAATAAAAAATATTATACAGAGACCTAAAAGCAGACTAGAGGACTGCAAGAATCAAGTCAAAGATTTGAAATACAAAGAAGCAAAAATCACTCAGCCGGAAAAGCAAGAAACAAGAATCCAAAAAACTGAAGATAGTGTAAGGAGCCTCTGGGACAATCTCAAGCATACCAACATCAGAATTATGGGAGTGCCAGGAAAAGAGAGAAAGTCACTGAAAACCTATTTGAAGAAATAGTGACTGAAAACTTCCCCCACCTGGTGAAAGAAATAGATTTAAAAGTCTAGGAAGCGCACTGAACCGCAAACAAAAGAAATCCAAAGAAGACCACACCAAGACACATTATAATTAAAATGCCAAGAGCAAAAGATAAAGAGAGAATACTAAAAGTAGCAAGAGAAAAAGTTAGTTACCTAGAAGGGAGCACCCATACGATTGTCAGCAGATTTCTCAACAGAAACTATGCAGGCCAGACGGAATGGCAAGAAATATTCAAAGTGATGAATAACAAGAACCTACAACCAAGATTACTCTACCCAGCAAAGCTATCATTCAGACTTGAAGGTCAGAGAAAGTGCTTCGCAGATAAGAAAAAGCTAAAGGAGTTTATCACCGCCAAACCAGTATTATATGAAACTAGGGGCACGGTGCATGAAGTTTGTGCACTGGGTTTGGGTGGTCCCTCAACCCAACCTGTCCCCTCTCACATACTGGGAGCCCTCAGGGGATATCCAACTGATGGCTCATTCCCCAGCCTGCCCAAGGCCTAAAGACTCTGGCAAGGCTTGGGCACCCAGCCATTGCCCTGCTCAGCTCAGCCCCGGCTGCCTGCGACTACCTGGCTCCGGGGGCTGGGTGCTCACTGCCACTTCTGCTCACAGCTCCCGGGGGCCGGGCGCTCCCTGCCGCTGTCACCACCGCTTCCCCTCACAGCGCCCGGGGGATGGGCACTCACCGACACTGCCGTTTCATCTCCACCCCTGGGCCTGGTGCTCACATGCCACTTGGCCCCGACCCCACTCCTGATTGGCTGGTGGTATAGCCAATCAGGAGCGAAGGTACGGTCAAATTTGCATGTTTCTCTTTTATTATATAGGATGTTGAAAGGTATTCTTTAAGAAGAAGAAGAAGAAGAAAAAGGTAAAGATAAAAATTTTGAACAACAAATACACATCTATCAACAAGTGAATCTAAAAATCAAGTGAATTAAAAATCTGATGAACAGAATAAACTGGTAAATATAATAGAATCAGGGACATAGAAAGGGAATGGACTGACAATACTTGGTGGGAAAGGGGTTTGGGAGATGCAGGAAAAAATTGGATAAAAATCATAAACCTATGGATGAGGACAGGGGGGAAAGGTAAGGGCAGAGGGTGGGATGGGTACTGGGGGGAGGGGAGCTATGGGGGTAAAAAAAGAGGAATATTGTAATAATCTGAACAATAAAGATTTATTAAATTTTAAAAAGATAAAAAAAGAACCCCCCAAAACAGTGCCTGTCACATTTCAGTTGTTGACAAAATATGATCAATTAGTTACTACGTCATAACCATAATTGGATTGTACCTAAACATGGATAAAGACATAAGTGGACCAATGGTATACAATATTCTGATTATGGGAAAAGTAAAACAGTGTTTCTGACATGAGAATAAGGCTACCCACAACCACAAAAAGGTGTTCTCTCTTATCTGTGCCTGTCAGGCTATGTTATAAAGATTTCTGAGCACTGCTTTTTTAGAGGGTCAAGAGCAAAATGGAGCTTTTGGAAAGAAGAACAGCCAGGAAGGTAAGTACCAATCAAAACTGTCATATGAAAAATTGATTAAAACACTTCAATGTCTCTTTACTTCCCTATGGGAAAAACCCAAACTTCTAATACAGCATTATTGGGTCTAACTTGTCACTTTCTTTTTTCAAAATTTAATTTATTGATTTTTTTTTTTACAGAGAGAGAGGAAAGGGGAGGAGAAAAAGAGAAAGGGGAGTTGAGAAAGGAGGAGGGAGAGAAGAACATCCATTTGTTGTTCCACTTTCTTATGCATTCATTGGTTGATTCTTGTATATGACCTTCAACCTTGATGTAGGATGACACTTTTAACCAACTGAGTTACCCAGCAAGGACTCTGTCACTTTTTAAAAATCTTATCTCTGCCTGTTTTCATAGCAATCTGTGTATAAAATTACTTGCATTTTCCCTAAATAATTCATATTATTGTGATGTTCATGAAGTTCAATCAATTTACAAGTCCTCCCACTACTTCTTTGCTAGACTAATTTATGCTTAACTGTCTCAGACATAGTTCAGAAGTTACTTTTAAGCAGTTTTCATTAACCCTTATAATTTACTCTTTTCTTTTAAATATATTTTTTATTATTTCAGAGAGGAAGAGAGAGGAAGAGAGTGATAAAAACATCTATGATGAGAGAGAATCATTATCAACTGCCTCCTACACACCTCCTACTGGGGATTCAGCCCACAACTCGGACATGTGCACTGACCAGCAATCAAACCATGCCCTCCTGGTCATAGGCTGACACCCAACCACTGAGCAATACTGGCCAGGTAATGCTCACCTTTCTTAAAAGTTGGGTATCTGTTTTAAGGATGCCCTACATATATTTCTGTATAATGCAATTATTTAATTACTTGACTGTATCCAGCTTTATATTAGAATTAAAGCAGAGATTAAAAAATATTTGTAACTAGCTTTGGCAAGCAACATGGTACACAGTTGTCACATTTATAAAAATATCTGAAGAGATGTCATAAGGAAGAGACTATAGCTTTTTGCCATGATGGACAAGAGAATATAAACCCACCCTCCTGGCTGGGTAGTAAAGTTGGTTAGAGCATTGTCCCAATATACCAAGCTTTGGGGCTTGATCCCCAGTCAGAGCACATACAAGGATCAACCAATGAATGCATGACTAAGTGGAACAACAGATTTATGTTTCTCTCTCTCTCTCTCTCTCTCTCCCTCCCTCTCTCTCTCTCCCTCCCTCCCTCTCTCTCTCTCTCTCCCAGACTGTGAGAGGGCACAGGCCGGGCTGAGAGACCCCCCTCCTCGATTGCACAAATTTTGTGCACTGGGTTTCTAGTAATAAATGAAAATAATAAAAAGGAAAAAATAATAATAAAAAGGGAATACATGGCCTTGGCGGCTCTCTCTGGAGCATGCCTGCACCGTTTCCCACCCCCATCTTCCAGGTGTGTTTTCCTTGTTTCTCTTTTTCTCCTACCCTCCAAGTGCCCTTTTTTTGTGTGTGTCTGTAACTTGTTTCCTGAGCCCACTTTTTTTCTACAGCTCGCTTCTACTTCTGTGGCTTTCTAAATAAACTTTTTATTTACAAAAAGAAAAAAAGAGAATATATAGCCTCATGAAAATAAAAATGCATTCTTTCATATAAATGTGAAGAACTCCTACTTTACAGAATTGATATAATGGTGTAGATAAAAAGTTTATACTTATACAAGAGACAAACTTTAAACATAAGAAATCATCAATTATATGTACATAAAAGCTGTGAATTTTGGCTTGTTACCATCCTTTCTTTCATTTTAAATTAAACTTCTCTGTCAATTAGATGCAAAGAGAAAAAAGAATACAAAAATATACCTTCATGTAGTGTTTAAAGATGTCTGCAGCTGCATGCATGTCAACAATATCATAAATGATAAGTTTGCTGAAGGCAGCAAGTAGATTCCTTCTTTTATGTAAGGCCTCAATTTTATTTGCTTCATCTTCTTCATCACCCTCTAGCCACAGAAAATAAATTATGAACTTTATCCAAGGTAAAACAATGTAGAAAATCTATATAATAAAAAACCAGCTTATATTATACCTTTACAAAAAGGTACAATTCAGTTTTAGATGGGATGAAATAATGTTATACTAATTATTTGAGGGTACCATATTTAGTGAGACATTTATCATATATTTGCTAGGCAGTGGGGCTCCTATCTTCTAGAAGACTGTCAGAGGAAAGACTAAGATAAGAAAACTACATGTAAAAATATTATTTTTCTGATATTTTCATCATAATACTGTTGTCTGTTTACTTTAAAATGCTGTCTTATTTCAATATTCCTTATTTGCTAATGTATTTCCACAGAGAAGAAATTTTTAAGTCACAGAAAAAAAGTTTTCTTTTAGAAAAATACATGGGGAATAATGGCAGTATATGGGGGAGTTAGTTTTCAATGCTTGTCCTCAACATGGTCTACAGTATCAGCTGAGAAATAAAATTTATTTTGCAAATCATATTATACACATATACATTAAAAAAAGCCCTATCAAATGCTTTTAAAATAAGTAGTGTTTCTTCCTTAAATATGTATGTACGTACGTACATACTAAGGCCCTATTGACTAGTCTAGTTCTAATCCTAGAAAAACTTTCTCTACAAGGCTCAGATGATAACATTTACCACATTTTTTTGTTTCAGACTCTGTACTGATCTTCTCATGTCTTAATCTGCCCTTATTTGGAGACAATGTTCATTCTTCCCATCTTTAGATTCATAAATAAAATAACCCCCAAAATAACCCCAAAAACTTCTCTTCAGCTTCTTTCTCTTTCTACTAATTAGTCCAGCTGTTTAGCATCAATGCTTGGAAAAACTGGAAATCTTTTTGCTTAAAACAAGCAGCAGGTAAATTTTATCTTTTGAGATTAACGTGAACTCTAAATAAAGACACGTTGTTTCACAGCCTAGTATATTCTAAAATGTTTTGTTAAAGAACATTTTAATAGCACCAAAATAGATCTGTGGATCAGATGTGTCATAGATCTTATTTTAGAAAACTTAATTATCTTTTTCACAAATAACCTATATATTTATTTACGATTGTTTACATTACGTCTAATTTTGCTAATTATTCTGCAGGCTCAGCATATTTTGATTAGTGAAGTTCTATAAGTCTTTTCAAAACTTAATATATTTTGTTAGTTTAAGTACTATATGAGAAAGGAACTGATGGTTTCCCCTGCAGAAAAACCGTGAAACAAAATCTATCCCACATATGCATTATGCACGTGTGAAGTGAAAATGTACAGAATTATTCATTAGAGCAAAGGAAGGCGACTTCACTATGCATTTTTATTCATTTTGGATTTTGAATTACACAAACGTATTATAATTTTTTAAAAAAAGGAGAAATTCTAATATTTCTAAAAATTGAATTTTTTTCTCATATCTTTTGGGGCTGGTAAAACAAGATAAAAGCTACAAATACCCATGCTCTGGTTCTCCTCATCTTGGTCAATGAAAACATGATCCATCACAAAACTGAGGAGTTCAGACTGAAGTCCAGTATCTGGATTAAATACCAAAGGCTGAAGGCCCTCTCTGCCACCTGTCATTAATTGGTGGCTAAAAATCATCAAAAGATCACAGAGTAACATGAAAGCCTGGAATGTAAAGAAAATTCATTAGTAAAATATTGCTACAATGACAAATTAATGTTAATAAAAATATACTGAATTAAATGTAGTTCAATAATAGTATCATAATAGAAACTTTGAGTATTTAAATTCCAACTACTTAGTTTTAAGTTTCTAAACTTAATAAAACTAGACACTAGTCATACTTAAGATTCCTCCTTCCCCAAATATAATCTATTTCTTTTAGTTGGTTATATTAACTCAAATACTGACTTGAATGTAAAGATACAATGAGTTTAACTCAACTCTGGAAATACAAAATTGATACAATAAATTAACGAAGGTGGTAAGAAATCAATCATACATTGTTTAATCAAATAATAAGACCATGTATAATTTCATAAATTACAATGCAGTACTATAAACCTGTAAGCTACTATTTTTCCCTTCACATTTTTTAATTTAAAAAAATTTTTTTTAGTGTTGGCATTATTGCAAGAGTCCTCCACATTCTTGCCAACTTCACCCTCCCCTGCCTATCCTTTCCTGAACTTCACCAAATTACTGCCCATGTCCATGAAGTATGTATATATGTTCTTTTAAAAATCTAATGTAGCCCTGGTAGTGTTGATAAGTGGTTAGAGCATCAGCCTGTGCACAGAAGGGTCGTGGGTTTGATTCCTGGACAAAGGCACGTACCTCAGTTGCGGGTTTTGCCTATCCCTTCAAACCCCGCCCCTCTGCTTTGGGATGCTTGCCAGAGGCAACCAGTGGATGTGTCTCTTTCATATTGATGTTTCTCTTCCTCTCTCTCTCTCTCTTCCCCTCCCTTCTTTCCTTCCACTCTCTGAAAAGCAATGGGAAAAATATCCTCAGGATTTAAAAAACAAAATTTAATGTAAAAAAATATCTCTAATATTAGGTAAAATTAAATTCAAGACCATTCGCATAAAAAAACAGTACCTAAAGTTTCGCAACAAATTTAATCATTTAAAGGAGGGGTGGGATCGTACAAGGCCCAGGAAATCATTTGGTTTGGCCCTGCCAAGCCAATAGGGGTGAGTTAATTAAAGGTTTGATCAAATATTACAGGCTAAGTTTTAAGTTGATAATTTTGTATGGCCAATGAACGATGTCATAAATATCCAAATGGCATTTGGCAGAAAAAAAGGTTCTCCACCCCTGATTTAAGGGAACTTAAATGCATTTCCCCAAGGAGAAATTATTATAGTTATATTGCCAAATTTGCCCTACTTAATGGGTAGTATGAAATAAAACTGTCATCAGTTTATTGTAACTGAAAGGTGTTGTGGTATCTGAGGGCTCTGATTTCAAAAGCAATCTATTCAGCCCCCTGCAAAATTGATTTCTATGGGAAAATGCAACTTTGGCACATATTTTGGAGATTGCCATATACTTTGTTAGAAACCTCCAGCAAGACTCATGGCAATTCATGCTCTGACTACACAACCATGAAATACATGAGCCTATTTAGAAAGAGCCACTTGAAAAGGGAGCATAAAATGAATCCAGACCTTTTGCTTTTTAACCAAGAACATAGTTTCGGATATCACCAAATAGTGATGACACAAAAAACACTGAATTTTTTGGTTTAAATGTCCAGAGCCTAGGTAATTTTAGACAGTACTGGTAGCAATCAGAGATTTTGAGAACAAGGTTTAGGTAGATCATCTCTGTTCCCATTTTAAGTTAGATGCTGGTAACCCAATAAAGAAAACCCACGATAACCCTATTTATAAAAGATATAGCAAAGGATAAGTACTACTGTTCTAGCTCAACAACATAATAAAAACAGTATGGAAAAGGTGCATTCTGTTTCATATTAAAAGTACTTCCTAATAGAAAAACAGTAAAATAACTGACAAAATCAATCCATAGAAATGGTATTGCCTTGGGCTCTACTTTGACCCTCCATTGGAATGCACCCCTTCCCAATAATGAGGAGTATGGTGGACCAATAGCATATGCCTACCTGCATCTCTACTTCTATACCACCCTCCAAGTACAAGGACTCAAGGATTTCTTTCTTTAAATCCTCATCCAAAGATATTTTCCCACTGATTTTTAGAGAGTGGAAGAGAGAGGAAAAGACAGAGAGAAATATTGATATGAGAGAAACACATCGATTGGTTGCCTCCTGCATGCACCCTGACCAGGGTCCAGGCCAGGGAGGAGCCTGCAACTGAGGTACCTGCCCTGGACCAGAATCGAACCCAGGACACTTCAGTCCACAGGCTGATGCTCTCTATCCACTGAGCCAAACCAGCTAGGGTGACTCAGGGATTCACTGCCTTAACAAATCTGATTCTACCAGAGCCTACACAGGATTCTTCTGCAGGCTCACTGATTGCATTGCATCCCCAGTGCCCATACTCCTAGGTCCCAGGGTGGTCAAGGAGCAGCTGTTTGAGGGGGTGATGCTGATAAAGTTTGGACATGTGAGCTAAGTGTTCACATGGATGTATGAGAAGTTCTTCCTTATGCGGGATAAAGCTGAAGGGGAGATGAGAAAAGGGAGACTCATAGGCCAGCCCTCCCTTGTTCTGGCATAGAATTCTTAGGAGTCAAGAATTCTATTTTGCACCCAGCCTTCTAGATCAGCATACTTATCAAGGTAAAAAAGTTATGTAACAGGTTTGTTAGATTGCTTTGTAACTTAAATATTTAGACATCTATAATCTTGTCCTAGGTCTCATTAATGTTAAGGAAAAACAAGCATGTTAAAAACTGTAATAAAAAACTACATCTTCTTACATGGTCTGTAATGTATTTGAGTTACTTTTATTGAGAGCTTTTAATAATTTCTTACCTGTTCCTTCACTGGAGTATTAACATTAGATAGGCACTGTTGGCAAACGGCCAAAAAGGATTTCACGGTTTTCCTCAATACCAACAAATCCTCCTGTAAGACACATTCAGATTTTCGAGCATGAATTATAGTATCCTAGAATTAATCCAAAGGAAAAAATACATAACAAAGAGCCAAACTGGCTTAATGTCAAAGAAAGTCATAAAACCAAATTTATTGTTGGGAACCAAACCATATAGTTATTTCCTAGGTTAGCAGTCGCCAACCGGTGGGCTGCGGGCCACTGGTGGTCCATGAGGTCCGAAAGGTTGGCGACCACTGTCCTTGTTATCCTAATAAAAAGGGGCAACGAAACTGATAAATCTAAACACTCAATTCTATTTAGCTATGGAATGCTTAGTATGATTTTCTCCAACAAATTTTCCTTTATGAACATGGTTCACTTAAGCTGATTTTAAAATTGTTAGCCATTCCCATAAACATACTAGCTGTAAAGCGAGGGAGCACAGCAGCACACTAAAAAAATCAATTAAGCAACAAATGTGTACTGAGTTTTTCTCATATTCTCAGCATTCGGCAAAATGTTAAGGAAAGACAGATAACTTTAAGTCAGTGCCCATGTCCTCAGAGTTAACATCCTAGCAGAGAGTAAGTGTTTAAAATTTTTTTTATTAACTCTTAACTAAAGTAGAGAGAGATGAGCTAGAAGGACCTTCACAGAGGGATGGGCTTTAATCTAAGGTTGGATGGGTGGACAAGATTTAATTAGATGGCCATATAATATTTGATAGCAAACAATTGAAACACATAAAAGGAAATTTAAATTTATTTAATACCTATAATGTGTTAGACCCCGGAATGAGGGCTTACTGCTACATAATTTAATATGTCGATTAGAAGTAGTACTCATTATTAGCAAGGATTTGAAACAAGGACTGTCTCAGATAAGAGCTCATATTCTTTTCCCTTAGTAATGAGCAAAATGCATGCAGATAATTCAGATAATTTCCACAAAATCACTTCATTGGCTCTCCTTGGACCCTCTTTGGATTGCATCTCTTCCCATAAATGAGGAGTCTGTTGGATCAATGTCATATGCCCACTGTGTCGATATTTAAACCAGTTTGGCTCAGTGGATAGAGTGTTGGCCTGTGGATTGAAGAGTCCGGGTTCGATTTCGGTCAAGGGCATGTACCTTGGTTGTGGGCACATCCCCAGTAGGGGGTGTGCAGGAGGCAGCTAATGGGTGTTTCTTCATTGATGTTTCTAACTCTCTATCTCTCTCCCTTCCTCTCTGTGAAAAATCAATAAAAAATATAAAAATAAATAATAATTAAAAAAATAATAAAGTGGTAATGAAGGTAACTAAGTGAAAAAGACAGATATAAAAATTACTTTTAAAAAGTACTCTATTAAACTAAAATTCTTTTAGCCTTTTGTACCAATTACAGTACTCAATGCTTTGTTGGACCTTTCCATCCTATATAATGATACTTGTATATATATGTTTCCTCTTGCTAACATGAATGCAGTATTTGGAACAAGGAGTAAGCTCACCTTGTGCAGAGTACTAAAAAAACTCACTGCCTTGCAAACCTTTAATATTTCTTATAGATGAACATCCAATAATCAACCTCATCAGTACTTAACCTTCTTTAATTTCGAAGATAATACAATACATTGAGGGAAATTTATAATGCACAAGGGCACAGGCAGCTGAATTAGAATATGAGGAGTGCTATGTTGGAAACCCAGAGTCAAAAGTAGTCAATGAAGAGTTCCCAAAGAAGGTTAACATACAAGCTGAATTTTGAATAACTACTAAAAATTATCTAGCTATAGAAAAAGATGTTCCAGAGAGCACAGGATGTTCAGAAGCCTGGGGGTGCTTTTGAGAGACTGTTAATTTATTGTAGCCGTGGCTTAAATAGGCAGTTGAGTGGCAAGAGAGAAAGCCAAAGAGAAAAACAGGATCCATTTCCATTTAAATGAAAGGGCATTAAAAATGCCATGTTAACTAATTTGGATATTAGTCTCATGGCAATGAAGAGCTACTGAAGGATTTTTATGAGTGCTAAAATTTTGTGTAAAAAATCATATTATAACCAGAACAGGAGAATAATGTGGAACACAGAGACTAGTTAATAGTAGATACAATCTTCTGTTGAGGGCTTATTATGTACCTAGTACTGGGCCATAAATTTAAACCTCATAGTCACTCTATGAATTAAGTGGTAATACTACTATTTTGCAAATGAGAAAACTTAAGTTAATAAAACTGAAGTTAAATCCAAACCATTTTAAGTGATAGAGTAAGAGCCAAAACCTAGGATTACTCTGACAATAAAGTCCATGTTATTAATCATTATTCTGTATTTCCTTACATATTAACAAAGGCCAATAGGAGTAATCTAGAAGGAGGGCTTATAAATAAAATGTTGGCAGTAAAGATGTGAATAACGTAGATGAAAAAAGGTGTTCTATGGAAAGTGACCTCACAGGGTGAACCAAAAAACTCCTAACTGGTCACATCATGGTGGGCAGGCATGCCCTTGGCATATAATTTCTTTAATAAAGGTTAATCCTTGCTTCAAGCAAGCCATTGTTTCTGTGCATCTAGGTTAACACACCTTTGAAATGCCTCTTTTCAGACCCTTACTTCTAATATAAGACCACACTTTCAGATCTTTCTTAAAGTGTGACTGAGATAGAGTATGTGGCGATATGGTCAGAACCCAATAAGGGCTGCAAGAACTATCACGGAGATAGTAAGACCTTAGGTTCCAAACCTCCTTAATTTCAAATGAATAAAATAAATAGCAAAACTGTTATTCTTTAAAGCACTTGAGATCTTGCTTTCCAGCAACTGTTTTTAGTTTTGACTCAAATAAACTATAAAAATTCTCTATACCCTGGCTGGTTTAGCTTAGTGGACAGAGCATTGACCTGAGGACTGAAGGGTCCCAAGTTCGATTATAGTCAAGGGCACATGCCTGTGTTGCAGGCTACTCCCCAGTGTGGAGTATACAGGAAGCAGCCAATCAATGATTCTCCATCACTGATATTTCTCTCTCTCTGTCTCTCCCTCTTCCCCTCTGAAATCAACAGTTATATTAAAAAAAAATTCTCTACAAGTTTAGATGTTTCTTATGTCAACATGTTATTAAACTTTGTTTTTCTCCTGCAAAACTGCCTCATGTCAATTGGATTATTAGACCAGTCAGAAGAATCTTGAAGGGTAGAGGATGATTTTTCCTCCTCAACACTATTGTCTATGTGACCTGAAAGAAATTATTTTGAGTCTCAGAATTACAGATTTTTAAAATCTATACACAAGAAGGTTGATATATGTATAATCTGAGATTATATGATACTCTGTGATTCTGCTGAATTAACTCTTAGGTAATGAGACAAATTAAGTGCTAATTGGTAAACTTTCTAGTATTCAAAGGATGAATGTTCACTGTTCCATTGCTAGTACTTAGAATAGTGCTTGGTACAAGGCAGGGGTTTGTATTTACTGAATGAAATGTAAGTACACAGATGATACCACAACCCTATGAACAAATATGTAATGTGTTCATCTTATAAAAAAATAAATAGAGCTTAAAAATGATGGTAGGCGGTATTAATATTCCTTCAGTCTCTTAAAATTCCTGGTTAATGTGCAAAGAAGCAACCTAGGGAAATAGCTATCTTCGGAGTTAGAGGCAAAAGATTCATTTAAAAGTCAATCATAAAACAAATATGAATTATGGAAAATGCTAAGGTAACAGTTGAATGTGAGAGATGATTACTTGCCAATTCACCTGAAGAGTTGTAAATGTAATATCACAACTAAGTAAGCAGTCTACTGATGACTAATCTGTAGTAATATTTTAAGAAACTGAAAATAGGAAGCAACCAAGGAAACAGGAGCTAGAGGCCGTCTTTAGCAGTAAAGTTTGGATACAACCTAAATATTATTTGAGTCCTCAAGCAAGTTAATGTAATTGAATTAGACTGTGTGGATAAAAAAAGGACTCTCCAATAAATCTGATTGCAATTAACCTCACAAGGTGATGTGATCATAAATTCCTAACTACAGATCTTGGAAGGTATAAAAAAGCCCTGTATATTGCTCTTGTGCACCTAGTCAGTGGTCGGCAAACTCATTCGTCAACAGAGCCAAATATCAACAGTACAACGACTGAAATTTCTTTTGAGAGCCAAATTTTTTAAACTTAAACTTCTAACACCACTTCTTCAAACAGACTCGACCAGGCCGTGGTATTTTGTGGAAGAGCCACACTCAAGGGGCCAAAGAACCGCATGTGGCTCTCGAGCCACAGTTTGCCGACCACGGACCTAGGCTAACACACCTTTGAAATGCCAGAGTAACCCTCTTTTGAGACCCCCAAAGTGTAACTACCTCAAGCAAGCCCATAATCTTGTTAACTATCGTATAACCCAATCATAGAGATTCCACCCCTTTGCCCCCAGTTTTGCTTTATCCCACCTTTATGTAGTCTTCCTTAAATTCCCACCTTGATTCCAAATGTGTAAACAGAACCACAAAGCCGTAGTCCCCAGGTGCATTTAAAATTGTGTTTCCGGGGGAAATAAAAATAGACACAGAGGCAAAGAAGCATGGAACAGACTGTCAAACTACAGCGGGAAGGCAGGGGAGGTTGGGGGGCTAAGGAAGCTGCAAGAGATCAACAGAAGGACTTGTATGCATGCATAAAAGCTGCTGGAGGGTAGGGGAAGTGGGGGGGGGTCTATGGGGGAAAAAAGGAAAATGTACTACTATTTGTAATACTTTAAACAATTTTTTAAAAGTGTAAAATAAAATAAAAAATACATCTGGAAAAAAAATAAGATTGTGTTTCCTGATGTGTCCTTGGGTTTACACTCATAAAAATTCTCTACAGGGCCCTAGCTGGTTTGGTTTAGTGGATACAGCACTGGCCTGCAGACTGCATGGTCCCAGATTTGATTTTAGTCAAGGGCTCATGCCAAGGTTGCAGGCTCGATCCCCAGTAGGGGGCGTGCAGGAGACAGCCGATTAATGATTCTCTCTTATCACTGATGTTTCTATCTCTCTATCCCTCTCCCTTCTTCTCTGAAATCAATAAAAATATATTTTAAAAAATAATCTACAGGTTTGGCCCTTCTTAAAACAACAATTCCATTGAGAAAAACACAAATACCAATAGGTTTAGGTAAATATGTACAGATATTGAATATTTAAGAGTTAGCTAATCTCATATGGTAAACCCCTTTGAACAGCTGGGAATTTAGGTTTCTTGTGGACTTTGGAATACTGCTTTTATTCACTCCATGATTTTTTACTTCATTGTGCTGAGATATTTCATTTGACTTAAATAGAATTATGATTGCCAAAACAGGGCCAGTTTTTTGTTTTTTAAGATTGGTGTTTTCTCTTGCACTTTTATTTTTCAAGAGGCATTAAAAATAAAGCTTACTCTATCAAACTTGTAATCTTAATACTAGCGTTTTAAAATGGCAAATCCTGAACCTCTTTAAAAAATCCGAGACCATGGCTGGGTAGGTCAGTGGTTAGAGTGTCACCCGGATGTGCCCAGGTTGTGGATTCAATCCCTGGTCAGAGCACATACAAGAATCAACCAATGGCCCTGGCCGGGTGGCTCGGTTGGTTAGAGCATGGTCCCACACATCAGAAAGTTGTAGGTTTGAGTCCTGGTCAGAGCACATACCCAGGCTGTGGGGTTTGTTCTCTGGATGGAGTGCTTAGGGAGGCGAGTGATCAATGTTTCTTGCTCCCTTTCTCTCTCTACCTCTCCCTTCCCCTCTCTCTCAAATCAATAAACATGTCCACAGGTGAGAAAAAAAAAAATCAACCACTCAATGCATGAATAAGGAACAACAAATTGATGTTTCTCTCTCTCACGCCAGTAAAAAACCAAAACAGATATTAAAGGCAAGACTGCCTCTTAAAAGCCACCTATTTCAATATGATAGTAGTCAGTGAGAAAAGAGAAGAGAATTTCATTCCTATACACACAAATATGCACAGATTTTAAATGGGTGATTCATTTTGTATAATTTTAAAAAAAATATATTTTATTGAAATTTCGCAGAGAGGAAGGGAGAGGGACAGAAAGTCAGAAACATCGATGAGAGAGAAACATTGATCAGCTGCCTCTTGCACACCCCTCACTGGGGATGTGCCTGCAGCCAAAGTACATGCTCTTGACCGGAATCGAACCCGGGACCCTTCAGTCTGCAGGCTGACGCTCTATCCACTGAGCCAAACCGGTTCCAGCCATTTTGTATAATTTTGTGTGTCTTAGAAGAAGACCAAATTTAGCTGTTTTGTTTTGTTTTGTTTTTTTGTTTTTTTTTTTGTCCACAGGCTAGGAAGTACCATTAAGATAATCCTAGCCAGAAACTGAAGCCATGGAAAAACTAGTAGTAAATACGTAAAAGTAATTCAACATCATCTGACAAATACACATTTTTAGAATGGGCAGAAGTGAAACAGAATAAAGTAGTAAAATAAGGAACTAAACCAGTTAAAGATCTCAGAATGTAAAAATATACATAGTGTGTTAAGAATGGTCAATTTTCATAATTAGAAAAGGGGCATAAAACTAACCTCGTTATCTAGAATAGGCAAATAAGGTTATTGACAAAGTGTGGTAAACAAGATCAAGGGGTTACCTTAAGTAAGTAGGCCAGGGATTGGCAAACTTTTTGTGTAAAGGGTCAGCAGTAAATATTTTAGGCTTTATAGGTTTTACAGTCTCTGTCCCAATTACTTAACTCTGCCACTGTAGCATGAAAGCAGTTCTAAACAAGACATAAGTGGCTCTAGCTGGTTTGACTCAAGTGGATAGAGCATCGGCCTGTGGACTGGAGGGTCCCAGGTTCAATTCAGTCAAAGGCACATGCTTGAGTTGCGGGCTTGATCCCCAGTAGGGGGCGTGCAGGAGGTGGCTGATCAATAATTCTCATCATTGATATTTCTATCTCTCTCTGAAATCATTAAAAATGTAAAAAAATAAACAGAACATAAATGAATTAGCATGACTGCATTTCATTAAAACTTTATGTAGGCCAGATTTGGACCACAGACTGTAGTCTGTCCAGTCTATATTAGGCTATAAAGTTCTTTGGAGACATAAACTGTAGTACAAGCATGTCAAACTCGAAGCCCGCAAGGCATGTGGCCCACCGGCTGTGAGTATGACATGCTTGCTATAGTCGATATTAAACCTGACAAGCTCATAGGAAGCCTGCATGGCGGGACCTACAAAACTGAGACCAAAAACAACCACATAGGACAGTCTGAACGTAAAAATTCCTAACTAAAAGCGGGTCATGGTGGGTAGTCACATCCTAGGCCTGTAGCTTTCTTGACAAAGGCCAATCTTTACCTTAAGTGAGACTCTATCTTTCTGCATCTAAGATAATATACCTTTGAAATGTCAGAGTAATCTTTTCTAGAGCTTTCAAGGCACAACTGCCTGGCACTAAAGCACAAGAATACAGAACCCTCTTATTGTTATCTTTTTTAAAAAATATTTTTTTATTGATTTCAGAGAGGAAGGGAGAGGGAGAGAGAGATAGAAACATCAATGATGAGAGAACCATTGATCTGCTGCCTTCTGCATACTTCCTGCTGGGGATCAGGTCTGCAACCCAGGCATGTGCCCTTGACCAGAATCGAACCCTGGATCCTTCAGTCCGCAGTTCGATGCTCTAGTCACTGAGCAAAGCTGCCACTGGCTCTCGTTATCTTGTTTCCAAAAATCATCTCTATGTGCTATAGAAGTTAATTAACTACCCTGTATTTACCAATGTAAAAGTATACGTTTCTCTATTTTGGCATTTTATCCAATCCCAGATACTTCCCCATTTTGCTTTCTCCTGGTCCCTTAATATACTACCAATGATTTCATGTAACCCTCTGTAAGCCTCCCCTTTTATTCTAATGTATAAAACAAGCAGCAAAACTGTCATTCTCTGAAGCTTTTTTTCAATCTGTTGATATTTTGCTTCCTGGTAATTCTTCTCAGATTGGCTCAAATAAACTCATAAAAATTCACTACAGGTTTGGATGTTTCTTATGTCAAAAGTGTTCCATTTATCTGTACTTAGCACAATTACTAAAACATAACAAGGCTCATTAAATTATTTCTCAGCTCAACTAACTATCCATACTAAAAATGATAAAAACAGATGGAACTAAATTCATTCATTGGGGATACCACAGTGATCAAGAGACAAGAAGTCTTTCCATTGTAGTAGGATAGACCCTATGCAATACCTTTCAAATTGCTTTCCTATATGAATAACTACTATTAGCTTCTGTTTCTGGGGGTTCAGGGGTAGGGAGAGTGTGCTACTTTTGTGAACACACAATAAAATAACTATTGAATATTTAACC
Organism: Antrozous pallidus; assembly: GCA_027563665.1. Lineage (NCBI taxonomy): Eukaryota > Metazoa > Chordata > Mammalia > Chiroptera > Vespertilionidae > Antrozous > Antrozous pallidus. Next base: position 32,925,846 of record CM050524.1, on the reverse strand, counting down.
CCAAATGTAATACCTAGTTTTCAGTGTTGTTGTTGTTCTTGACTATTTGAATCTCCACCTGCTGACTCCTGTCATTGTCTCAAAGGCTAATCCACTCACTTATGATTCAGGAACCCTTAAGCTGCCTACTGTAGTTCCAAAACATCTTCTGATTTCTCTTTCCTGTAGTGTACAAAGATGAAGAAAGATAAAGGAGGAATCAGAGGGACAAGGGAAAAGCAGTAACTGTTAGAATCAAAGAGAGAGAACTGAATTCCCAAATTATTCCAATGTACACATGGAAGACAAATTCTATGCTGTTGTATTCCAAACGTACACTAGCTCATGAGCATGTTTACACAGTCCTGTAATCTTATATGATAATAGTTCATTTAGTATCAATTCTTGTTTTTGGTTCAAGGGAAGATTAGACTAGGACCACAATTTCACTCCATCAGAACAACAGCTATTGTTTTTTTTTTAAAATATATTTTATTGATTTTTTACAGAGCAGAAGGGAGAGGGATAGAAAGTCAGAAACATCGATGAGAGAGAGACATCGATCAGCTGCCTCTTGCACGCCCCCTACTGGGGATATGCCCGCAGCCAAGGTACATGCCCTCGACCGGAATCGAACCCGGGACCTTTCAGTCCGCAGTCCGACGCTCTATCCACTGAGCCAAACCGGTCTCGGCAGAACAACAGCTATTGTTTACTGAAACATTTATTTTTTGTTAATCTTCATCTGAAGATATTTTTCCCATTTTTTTCTTTTTTTTTTTAGAGATGGCAGGGAGGGAGGGGGATAGACAGGGAGGTGAGAGAGAGAAAAAGAAAGAGAAATATTAATATGAGAGAGACACATTAATTGGTTGCCTCCTGCACATGACCAACCAGGGCTGGGGATTGAACCTGCAAACCAGGTGCTTGCTCCTTACTGGGAATCAAATCTGCGACGACCCTTTGGTGTGTGGGCCGACACTCTAACCACTGAGCAAACCAGTCAGGGCCGTGAAACACTTCTTTCAATTTAATCTTCCCAACAACCCCATCTAGCAGTGAGTATCAGACATAAGGAAAATAAAGTTCAATGGTGAAGTAATTTGCTTATCTTTATCATTGGTGGTAAGAAATGGAGCCAAAATTAAACTTGAATTTCATTTTGAAGACCGTGTTCCAAAACAAAAAAATGCTGGAAATATACGCTATTTATAAATTGAGTCAGCAGCAGGAAGTCATTTAACAAATACCTAGTAATTATATATAAAATGGCTACTGAAGGAAAACTATTTAAAAAAAAAAAAACTACTTGGAAGGAAAATGCATTTCTATATCACTCAGGGGATATTAAGTAGGATATGACAACTATATCTTTTCTATTCAAATAAATGACCTGACAGGAAAGTAAACTTCTTTTGCCATGAATTTTGGCAGAGAAAATACCCAATACCTGTACAAGAAAGAAAGAAGTATTATGTTTTATTTAAAATGTTAATGTTGCTTTAGACCTCTGATAAGCTCAGTTAAAATACATATTACTTTATAATAATTGTAATTTAGAACAAATCTTTTCAGTCCTGGCTCATTACTGAGATCATGAGTTATTAAATATCTTAAGGCGTCTGAGTCTTTATAAAAGGTGCTTTCAAGGCCTTGTCTCTGTGTAAGTAAAAACAGCATCCAAAATTAAAACAACAACAAAAAACAACCATGAGCATCCAAAAGAACATCCAACTGGACAGGCTAGTGAAACTATGGCAGCCTTAAGGGATAGAAGGGTATTCCCTATCAGATAGCAACTCCAAGAATAGATAGATTCATAACACAGCATGGCATTCTTTTATATATATACTAGGGGCCCAGTGCACAATATTTGTGCACTAGGCGTGGGTGGTCCCTCAGCCCAACCTGCCACCTTTCACATATTGGGAACCCTCAGGGATATCCTACTGACAGCTCACCCCTGGCCTGCCCAAGGTCGAGAGCCTCTGGCCGAGGCTTTCCATCCTTGGGCAGGGGACCTTGGCCAGGGGATCCCAGTGAAGTGATTGCCCTGCGATGGGGCGATCACTGGCTGGCTCTGCCCCCAGCCCAGCCTGGCCTACCCAAGGCTGGAAAAAGCATCTCCCCAAGAGGCTTTTTCTGGCCTTGGGCACAAGCGTAGCGATCACCCTGCCATCGGGGCCCATCGTTGGCTGGCTCCACCCCAGCCCTGGCCTGCCATGGGCAGCAGCCATTTTGGTTGGGTGTTAATTAGCATATCGCTCCTGATTGGCTGGTAGGCATGGCTTATTGGGTGGGCATGGTCATTTTGCGTATTGCTCTTTTATTAGGTAGGATACTAGAAGCCCGGCGCACAAAATTCCTGCAGGGGGGCGTGTCCCTCAGCCCAGCCTGTACCCTCTCCAATCTGGGACAGCCCTCTCACAATCCAGGACTGCTGGCTTCCAACTGCTCGCCTGCCTGCCTGATCACCCCCTAACCACTCCACTGCTAGCCTGATTGATGCCTAACTGCTCCTCTACCAGCCTGATTGCCCCTAATCACCCTCCTCTGCCCTTAACTGCCCTTCCCTGTAGGCTTAGTCCCCCCAACTGCCCTTCCCTGCAGGTCTGATTGCCCCCAACTGCCCTTCCTTGCAGGCCTGGTCCCTCCCAACTATCCTACCCTGCTAGCCATCTTGTGTCCACATGGGGGCAGGATATTTGACCACATGGGCGCAGCCATCTTATGTGTTGGAGTGATGGTCAATTCTGCATACTACTTTTTTATTAGGTAGGATAGAGGCGTGGTGCCTGGATGGGGGCCAGGTGGTTTGCCCTGAAGGGTGTCCCAGATCAGGGTGGGGGTTCCCTTGGGGTGTGAGGCGGCCTGGGTGAGGGGCCTGTGGTTCTTTGCAGGCTGGCCATGCCCCCCCTCCCCCCCGCCCCGCCAACCCAAGTGGAGGCCTTGGTGTCTGGGATTTATTTATCTTCTACAATTGAAACTGTAGCCTGGAGCAGAACCAAGCCTTCTGCTCGCTCTGTGGCAGCACCCATTTCTGTTGGGATTAATTTTTCTTCTATAATTGAAACTTTGTAGCCTTAAGCAGAGGCCAAAGCAGGCCAGGGCAGGTAGAAAGCTTGGCTTCTTCCATCTTCGGGGGCAACCTTAGCCTCCTGCTCTCTTCAGCTCCGTGGCTGCCGCCATTTCTATGGGATTCTATAATTGAAACTTTGTAGTCTGGTGTGGAGGCTGAGCCGGCAAGGGCAGGTGGAAAGCTTGGTTTCCTCTATTGCTGGAAAAACCCAAACCTCCTTCCTGCTCTCTGTGGCCATAGCCATCTTGGTTGGGTTTATTTGCATATTCACTCTTGATTGGCTGAGGGTATGGCTTGTGGGCATGGCTTGTGCATGTAGCAGAGGTATAGTCAATTTGCATATTACTCTTTCATTAGACAAGATAAGTCAATATGTGTGTGTGTGTGTGTGTGTGTGTGTGTGTATACACACTGATTTCAGAGAGGGAGGGAGAGGGAGACAGAAACATAAATAATGAGAGCGAATCATTGATGGAATGCCTCTTCCACACCTTCTACTGGGGATTGAGCCTTTAACATGGGCATGTGCCCTGACCAGGAATTGAACCATGACCTCCTGTTTCATAGATCAATGCTCAATCACTAAGTCACTGCAGCATGTTGGAATGATGACTTGTAAGTTCTTTGCTAAATTGAACACATTTACTTCTGGTTTCCAAAGATCTTTATGAATTTTAGAGTTGGATAAAATTCTGGAGAAGCTCAGAATTTGGTCTAAACTTCTATCTACTTCTGTATTCCAGATTAAAAAGAAATTCTTAGAGCTAAACAAGAAATGGATATAAAACAAGACTTGGATTTTTCACCTCTAATCTTCTTAAACCAACCTATCAGGCAGTTGAGGTAAGATATAATATTAACAGAAACACAATTATCAAAGTACAATTCTGAAGTTATAAAACAATCATAGGGAAGGCTTAAAACTAACTAGGTAGTTACTGAGCATAGGATTCTAAAAAAAAAAAAAGGTAATGGGAAAGATTCTAAAAAAAAGGAATAAAGTAAAATGGTTATAAATTGCTAAACATTTGTTCCTAGAGAGATAGCCATTATTCTCACTCTTGGTCCCATTCCTTTTCTCCTCTGCAGGTGAAGAAGTGGTACCTGTATTTTGGTATTATAGGAATTTGGGGCAAGGACCTGAGCAAGCCATCTCATTCTTATTCACTGACATTCTAAAAAGGCCTGGGGAGAAAAAAGGAAAGGAAGAAGTGTAAAAAGCAGTCTGTTGATTATTTTACATTTGAGCCTATTTCTAGTACATTTTTAGGGATGTATGCTTATATGAAGAACAGCAAGGTTAAGTGTATCTCTCATGAGTCTGGCCACCTTCATCCTAATACTGCTCTTCTCTAGTCTGTTTAGAGGCTAAACAAGCTAGAATTTGCAGAGGAGACCCTTCAGTTAAGAAGGCAATGGAACAAATTTTACAGCTAAACACTTAAATGATAATTTGACCTGTAGCTACCTGAGGGATATTTAGTTTCTTCAATTTAAAGGATTAGGAAAAGTGTCAGGATCCAGAAGGCAGGAATGTTTGCCCCACGTCCTCCTTACTGCTGTCCAGAATAGAAACATGCAGGGTAAGGCTAAGAACACTGAAAATTTAAGATTACAGAGAGTAGGACAGCTCCTCCCAGTAGGAAAAATAAGTCTAGATCCCCAGGCCAAAAAAGGCAATGGGGCATTATTTTAGCCCTAACTCTTATTTACCTGGCTCTTTAAAAGTCTTTGTATATGTCCAGAAGGAACTGAAGAAGGATGTTTTCTGCTAGAGAAACTGAAGGCTGCTTCTACAGGACCAGCACTAGGGGGCACCGGAACAAAGCAAACTGAGCATGACCTGTGAGGCTGCCAAAGAGCTTCAACTCTGGAAATTAGGGGGAATAGAGGAAATACTCAATGGTGAAACCCAGTGCATTTCCATTTCAAATAAAGATCTAATCCTGTTCTTGATATAGTCTTCTCATATATTCGTTTTATAAAACAGTGTTCACTGTTTAAATTATAATTTGAATTTAAACTTCAAATATAACTACCATTCATATAATAGATTAGAAAAACAAATTTTAGAAAGTACTGCCTAAAAAACAACTTGGCAGTATGTATCAAACCTTAAAAGTAAGTAAAATCTTTGACCCAGCAATCCCATTTCTAAGACTATAAAACAATTTAAAACACAGAACAAGCATTTGCACCAAAATGCTGATCATGGCATTAATTTTATTAGTTAAAATGTTTACAACCTAAACATCAAAGAAAGTAGAGTGGTATGGTAAAATTAATTATGGTATAGCTATACGATGGACTAATGCATACAGAAAAAATATCTATTGGCATTTCTTTTAATAACTGAAGGAAATCCCATGTTAACTAAGAGGAGACATAAAATTGTAAATACATTATGATTTCAATAACATTGAAAAATATGTAAGAAAAAACACTAATAGAAAATATACCCAAATATTAACAATGGTTACCTACAGGTGGTAAAATTAAGATAATTTATTTTTTTTAACAATGAACATGTACTCAAGTAAGAAAACCCAACTTTATGAAAAGCACTTTACCTTATATTTTACATAAAAAACTAACACATACAATTTATTAACTAAAGATGTAAATGACCTCTTCAGAGATTTACCGGTAAAGGAGTTTCTATAAATGTACTAATGAGTAGAGAAAAACATAGTGGTCAGCTGGCTAGCTTCTTCAGGAGTTAAATGGCTCATCCCATATTATTAACATAACTAGAAACCCTGTGCACGAAATTTGTGCACTCGGGGAGAGGGGCGGGGAGTGTCCCTCAGCCTGGCCTGTGCTCTCTCCCAGTCCAGGAGCCCTCAGGGGATGTCTGACTGATGGTGGGGAGTAGGCCTAAGCCATCAGTTGGACAGCCTTAGCACTGCCCCAGTGTGAGCCTGGCTTCTGGCTGAGTGGCATTCCCCCGTGGGAGCACACTGACCACTAGGGGGCAGCTCCGCTCTCGTGGTGAGTGCGCATCATAGTGACTGGTCGTTCCACTGCTTGGTCGATTTGCACATTAACCTTTTATTACATAAGATACTTCAAGCATGTCTAATTCATGGGCCACGGGCTGCATGCAGCCCACAATGAATATTTTTGCAGCCCTGCCAATATAACAATATGTAATAAACATTTTAATAAAAATTTTGTAACTTCATTTTTATAAGATCCTGCTATTATTAATAACGAACTACAACGTTTGCTCATGACTGATTACTATAGTTATGCTGCATTCATTTCCCTTATGCACTTTACCCGCAGGTGCACCGTTTCTCGCCACTAATACTAGCAGTGAATATTTTAGCAGCTGATTGCCCATCATTAGTCTTGGACTGACTTGTTTGGTATGCACAACAGGACATATTTCACTTTTGGAGAAAAAGAAAAATAGGTTTATTTGCATTACGTTTATTAGTTTGTGCAGTTATTCAGTATCTGGTAAATAATGTTCAAGAAAAAATATTAATTTTTATTAAAATGTTCTCTTATTTTACGTTAATGATTTTTCAGCTTTTTGTATTCAGCATGTCTCTATTGAAATAAACCTATGTTTTATGAAAATTGAAACTTTTGTTTTTTTTGCAGCCCACATAAACTTAAATTTTGTTTGTCTGGCCCATGTTAACCTTTGAGTTTGATATGCTTGAAATACTTACTCAACAACAAAAATATTAATGCAGTAAGATTTTCAAGTTGTTTATAAATGATCAACATTACAAATTAAATATTTAGACCCCAAGAGACTACTGAATTACTTTTAAATTTTAGAAAACAGAGGGGGAAAATGTTTTAGATGCATCATTACTAAAGTCCTCCATATATTTTAACTTTAAACCACTGGCATTACAAAATAAGCCATTTAAAACCATGATAACTTCTCATTCAAATGCTTTTATAGATACAGAATGATGAAAAAAAAAAAAGCTATATGACATAATTTTTTAATACCCAACTGATTAACAGACATTGGTATTTAGTGAGGAGTCAACCAACATGCCAGCCTTTAGAAAATAATTTTTTTAAAAGCCACAATAAAACTCTCTAGAACAAATTGTATTAAAAACTTAATAATACAAGAATTTAAAGAGTGTTAACAGAAAAACAACTAGATTGAGATTCAAAACACTTGTAATTTTAGGTAAGCCCAATTTTTCTCAGTAATCAGGTTCCTTATCTGCAAAATAAGACCATGGTAATATCTACTTTAAAGATAAAGATTTAATTAATTTAGAGCATTTATATTACAGTGTTTTACAAAATGACCTCTGAACCACGAGGTAACAGTTTAATTCCCAGTAAGGGAATATGCCCATGCTGCTGGCTTGATCCCCAGTAGGGGGCATGCAGAAGGCAGCTGATGGATGGTTCTCTCACATCACTGATGTTTCTATTTCTCTCTCCCTCTCTCTTCCCCTAAAATCAATAAAAATACATATTAAAAAATAGTAAAACATCAACAGTGTAATAAATAATCTCTTCCTGTAGGCCTTATCTAAAAAGAACAGGTTTCATCAAGTAATTTCTAAATTCTCTGATAGTTCTAATATTATTTATAAACAAAAGAATAATGCAATTATTGCAAATAATATATAGAACACTCTAAGCATTTTTCTAGTATTCAAGTTCAGCAACTCTGAGTTATATGTGATAAATCAGACCCAAGTTTAGAATGGAGAATCAAGATGCTTTTGTACTATTAGTCTTAAAAAACTAATTTTTGTGATAAAATTATCACTTTTAAGAATCACCAACAAAACTACCACTCAAACAGTATCAAAAGGTATAAAGTGAAAGTAAGTTTCTTCTTATGTCTGCCCCCAAAGAATTTCCATTTCCCTGAGATAAACACTGTTAAGATTCTAGTATATCTACCCAGACATTTTTAGTATCACAGTTATTAATCATAATATAGATTACAGAATTTTAGAGACAGAAAAGGTTGGCACAATACAATTTTCAATTTTATAAATAAGTAACCTTAAACAAAGGTAATTTTTAAAATTGTTATTAAATACCTGGAAAACACTTCACAATTGATGTAAATGCTTTGACATAAGTTGTCTGCTTTAAAATTATTTTTTTAATTGAGTTCACTGGAGTGACATTGTTTAACAAAACCATACATGTTTCAAGTGTACAACGCAACAAAACATCTGCATACTGCATCATGCGGCCATCACCCAAAGTAAACTCTCTTTCTGTCCCAATTTATCATCCCTTTGCCCTCTTCTACCTAACCCTATTCCCCTTTTCCACTGGCTATCATCAGGCTGTTGTCTGTGTCTCTGTAATATATTTAAGTGACCTGCCTCAAGATTATTTTCATAACAAGTTAATCCTCGACTAGAACTATACTTGTCAATATCTTATCAATTGGGATGTTAGTAATATAAATTATATGTGTACAAAGCTTATGTATGTGGCTATTAAATTTTCAAAGATATACTATATAGAAAACTTGAAAATTCCTAATCTAGTAATTATTATAAACTAGAGACCCGGTGCACAAAATTCGTGCACGGAGCAGGGGGGGCGGTGGGGGGATGTCCCTTAGCCCAGTCTGGCCCCTCTCCCATCTGGGACCCCTTGAAGGATGTCCGACTGCCCGTTTAGGCCCGATCCCGGGCAGTTGGACATCCTTCTCACAATTCAGGACTGCTGGCTCCAAACTGCTCACCTGCCTGCCTCCCTGATTGCCCCTAACCGCTTCTGCCTGCCAGCCTGATCACCCCCTAACCACTACCCTGCCAGCCTAATTGATATCTAACTGCTCCCCTGCCAGCCTGTATGCCCCCAACTTCCCTCCTCTGCCGGCCTGGTCACCCCTAACTGCCCTCCCCTGCTGGTCTGATCACCCACAATTCCCCTCCCTTGCAGGGCCTGGAACCTCCAATGGCCCTCACCTGCTGGCCATCTTGTGGTGGCCACCTTGTGTCCACATGGGGTCAGGATCTTTGACCACGTGGGGCAGACCTCTTGTGTGTTGGAGTGATGGTCAATCTGCAAATTACTCTTTTATTAGATAGGATAGAGGCCTGGTGCCTGGGTGGGGGCCAGCTGGTTTGCCCTGAAGAGTGTCCCAGATCAGGGTGGGGTTTCCCTTGGGGCAAGGGGCAGCCTGGGTGAGGGGCCTGTGGAGGTTTGCAGGCTGGCTATGCCCCCCAGCGATCCAAGCAGAGGCCCTGGGATCTGGGATTAATTTTTGTTTTACAATTAAAACTTTGTAGCCTAGAGTGGAGGCCTAAGCCGGCAACAGAAGGCTTTGGAAAGCTTGGCTTCCTCTGTTGCCGGGGAAACCCAAGCCTTCCTCCTGCTCTCAGTGGTGGCAGCCACCTTGGTTGGGATTTATGTGCATAATCTGCTCCTGACTGGCTAGTGGATGTGGCTGTTGGGCATGGCTTGTGAGTATAGCGAAGGTACGGTCAAATTTGGATATTACTCTTTTATTAGATAGGATAGGTCATTAAAATAATTATTTTAAAGACTCTTAGCAACGAAAGATTAATTTTTTAAATTTGCATGTATCTTGAAGAGTCATGCTTTTTAAGATTATCACTTAGAAAACCACTTTATAGACACAACTGAACACATTATTAATTTTGAATGAAAAATTACCAACAACTCCAAAGTGGGAAGAAATAACTTGAGAGACACCTATGTAAGAATTTCACTTATAATATAAATGAACAAAAAAATGTAAATAGAAATCAACTGAATAATGAAAACACCTAAAAGATGCTGTAGCACCCTAGCTGGTTTTACTCAGGCCTGTGGACTGAAGGGTCCTGGGTTTGATTCCGGTCAAGAGCATGCACCTCGGTTACAGGCTCCCGGCCCTGGTTAAGGTCATGCAGGAGGCAACCAATCAATGTGTCTTTTTTATCAGTGTTTCTCTCTGTGTCTCCCTCTCCCTTCCACACTCTCCAAAAATCAATGGAAAAATATCCTCAGGTGAGGATTATTTTTTAAAAAAATGCTATATCATTCTTTCTGGCATAAAATAAATCAGTGCTTGCCACAAAATCTGCATTGCCCTCCTTGCAATGACAATCAGAAAATCTGTGCCTCAGATAACCAAAATTATCTCAATGGGAAAAAAAAGAATACAAAACTAACTAAATAAATTAGAAAAAAAGTTAATTGTAAGATATAATAAACTCTTGTTATTAAAATTTAACTTACATATATTCAATCTCCGTTAATTTTATCATATTAAAGAACATTTTTAAAAACATGAGGATGTAATGCAGTTTTCAAGTGGTTTTGGTTACTACAAAAGGTTAACTTCAGTTTTTGCTTATCAAGACTAAGTTGTCAGTAAAATAAAAACAACCAAGGAGCTAACCAATATATCACTCCTCTTCTAATTAAGAACAAAAATTCCAATTACTTTCCAAAGGCAGCAAATTCCTCAAATTTTTAATCAGGGTAAAAAAAAAAATCTTTCTCTGAGAAAAGGATGCTCTATATCAAGTAACTGGCTCTATATAGAAATGTATGCCTGACCTTTTTTATTGGCTGAACAGCTTCTGTTAGGATGAGGCTATGTAAACATCCTAATATTTTTATTTGATTCTTTTTAAAAAATATATATTTTATTAATTCTTTAGAGAGAGGAAAGGAAAGAGATAGTCAGAAACATCGATGCGAGAGAAACATTGAACAGCTGCCTCTTACACTCCTCCCTTCCACTGGGGATGTGCCAGCAACCAAGATACATGCCCTTGACCGGGAATCGAACCTGAGACCCTTCAGTCCACAGGCAGATGCTCCACCCACTGAGCCAAACCGGTTAGGGCTATTTGATTCTTTATCAAGTGTTTTAACTCATATATGTTCAAGCAGCTCTCATTTTAAGAGTGATATAGACTTTTTAAATAAAAATCTCATTTTTTTATTTTTTAATGGACCACTGAAGTAGTATAATTTTAGGGTAAAGACCTATGTGAAAGCCAGATCATGGTTATAGATCTTCCTGGGACACGTGTTTTCTCCCTTTTAATCAGTGACAAATTTAAGACAAGCTGTTTTCCTTGTATTTCTCCATTCATGAAGCTGGTGTGAGTTTATTTCTAATTTGCCCTTGAGCTGGCAGTAGCTCTTTAGGACCCCAAATTTTCAGGGAGGTGTGCTAACTATAAGACATTCCACTGTGGGAGGGCCTTACAATTTGTTTAGATTAGAAACGATCCTTAAGGTTAAGGAGGCTTTAGTGCTTTGCCGACTCTCTTGAGTCCTAGTTTCATTTAGTATCTGGTTTGTATTTCCCTTTTTGTTTTATATGGTCAGCCAAAAATTAAAAGTTAAAAAAATTATCCAATAATTTGAGTTGTCTTTAATAAGAGTGTTATTCAGTTTGAGTCCCAAGGTGCCATGATGCCAGCCAGAACTGAAAGCTGCATACTATTATCTCCGAATATTACTCTGTTTTTTATAGCATGTTACCGCTTTTGGTTTCTACAATGGTTATTTCCTATAAGAATTTTAACTTTTGTACAAATGAAAGTATGTATCTATTGCTTGAAGACTGTTTATCTTCCAAAGAGATAAAATATACTTTCTCATAAGATAAAGCAAAAATTGATAACAAGAAGATCATTTTATATTTTAGTCAAGATAATTTGTTATAACTGATAATAATAATGTATTAAATATAAATGAATGGAGGTTATTTTATTTTAGTAATAACCCTTCTGCCTACAGAAATTCTTACTTACTTTGGAAGGAGAACCATCAGTAATTTTCACCAACTGCCAAAGAATCGAGTAATGGGAACACTGCAATGCCTGTACGACTATCTGTATCAAATAAAAAAATTCAAACAAATGAAACATAAATTACATTTGTACAGTTTATATCATACAATATTTTTCATAGCGTATAGTCCAAAAGTTTTATAAAATTAAGGAGCATGTATAAAATAGTATTTGGTAAAAAAGAAAAAAGGAAAAAAAAAAGAAATACATCATCCCAGAGGCATAAACGCATAAAAAATTTTAAATAATAACCATTTGAAATAGAAAGACACTATTACCAAATGTTCACTGAATTCTATTCTTAAAACAGAAATTTATTCAGGATCTAAGCCTAGTGCTAGACACAGGGGCTTAAAAATAAACATATTCTCTCATCTCAGAAAAGAATCAACTGAAAAGACAAATTAGTAACAATTATAATAATTTAATAATTGGTCCAATAAAGTATACATACATAGGGTAATGTGTTGAGGGGAGAGAAGAGAAACTTACATGTTAGCCAGGAATAGAAAGTGATAATGGTTAGGAAAAACTTTCTAGAGAAGAAAAAAATCTATACTAAATCTTTAAAGAAAGATACAAGATTTAATCTGGTAATAAAAGAAAACATAAGTGAAGGAATAGAAATTTCAAAGGATGCTTCTTTGATAAACTGTGAAAACTTTCACAGAGTAAAAGTCTAAGCATAAACTAAGACTAGATTAGCCCTGGCCGGGTAGCTCAGTTGGTTAAAAGTGTTGTCCAGATATGCCATGGTTGCAGATTCCATCTCTAGTCAGAGCACATACAAGAAGCAACTAATGAATGCATAAATAAGTGGAACAACAAATCAATGTCTGTGTCTCCATCTCCGCCGCCCCCTCCCCCCCCCCCCCCCAAAAAAAAAAAAAGAAAAAATAGAAAGAAAGACAGAAGACTAAATCAGTAGAAAGAAAACAAATCACAGAGGACCTTTTTGGAGGGTAACCATCTGGCTAATGCCTATCTTAGAGTAATTAATAGCACTCCTTTTCACTTTTAAAAGAACACTTATTTGGACAATAATATAGTCATCTAAAGAAATCTGGATGTTATCTTAAAAATGCTTAGCTTAACATAAAATTTTTGAGAAGATTATAGCAAATGTTTCCTATTTTTTTCCTGCTTAAACCTGAAGATATATCTATCAGTAACATTTAATCACTATGGCAAGAATTTTCAAAGAAGGTGGCTACATTAAAGAATTATCAACTACTTTCTATGAAAGGCTTTTGATAATCCTGTGTGATCACAAAAACCTTTAGCTTTCTGAAATGAGATAGAAGGAAGATTAATAAACTCCTACCTGTTCTGGCATAGCTCCATGTTCAATTCCAGTCTTCAATAATCTGTAGCAATTACCAAACAGATCCCATTTTGTGAGATCATGAGCGCTAAAATAAACAAAATGTATTAACTTTATTCTAGAATGAAGGAAATTTTAAATAAAATGACTTTAAGTAAAATAACTTCATTTTCTTGTAGAGTTGAAAAAGATTCATAAAGGAAATGTTCAAGTGCTCATACTTAAGAAGGAAATGAGAGGGAAATGAGAGGGGGGAATAAAGAAGTGGAGAGAGCTCAAGATGATATTAGGAATTCATTAAAAGAAATCAGTAATAACAAAACTCACACATTCTGAAATTAAACAAAACGATCTGTAATTAAAAAAAAGCTTAATATGCTAATTAGACTAGACGTCCTTCTGGACGACCTTCCAGAGGAAGCCTTGGCGGGCAGGGGCGAGGCAGAGGCTGGTGGCTGCTGCAGTGGGAGGGCAGGGGCGAGGCAGAGGCTGGTGGCTGCTGCAGTGGGAGGGCAGGGGCCGAGGTAGAGGCTGGTGGCTGCTGCAGTGGGAGGGCAGGGGCTGAGGCAGAGGCAGAGGCCTGTGGCCACTTTGGTGGGCAGAGGCCAAGGCAGCCGCGGTGGCGGCAGGGGCCAAGCCCCTTGCACGAATTTTATGCATCGAGCCTCTTGTACCATAATAAAAAACAACCTTCACACATTTAAGGAAAGGTTACTACAACACGGTCAACCTAAGTTCATATTCCATAGTTCTTTCCCTTCTAATATATTTAAAAATACATTTAAGCAAATCCTGAGATCACACAGAATTAACCAATGTATTTTTAAAAAGATTTGACAAAACCAGGGGAAAGAAAATATGGCAAAGCCCAGTAACTTTAGTGTAGCTATTTGCATGGGCTGAGGAGTTTTGAATGAGATAATGCTGACATTTTAAATTGTTATGAGCTCTACTACTAAAAATAGTAATTAATTGGCTGTCAACTTTTATTTTCATATACCTAAATATTTTAAAAAATAAGTTTGTGTCTCCATGAAATATCAAACAATGTATTGTAGATATAGAAAAGGCTTAGATTTTGGACAATGCTTTAAAATGTTAAGTATTTACTGATGTAGGCCTACACCTCAACATTCTTTTGACAACAAAGTTCTCTATTTTCCTTTCTTTATAGAGAAGATAAGCATGTCTTACTTTAAGGGACATGCAAATTACAATTTGAAAATGACACTTATTTCCTTGAACAAGCCTTTTGTCCTTCAAATCCAACTGGTCTGTCTACATAAAACAAACCAGAACAATTCAGAAATAAAAGCTCACAGAAATAACTTTCATGGTTTTCCCCAAAACATTTTTTTTTCCTATTTAGTAAGACTTCAAAAAACTATCCATTGAAAATTATACTTCAGAAATGCTAGCTTACAGAATAAGTTCATCAAATTTGTTAAAAATATAATTAATTAAACCTTTACAGTGTGCATTTATTACAAGGAATGATAAATCTTACTTCCTTAAATAACCATCCTATTTAATAAAAGCATAATATGCAAACTGACCATCCTATATAATAAAAGCATAATATGCAATAACGACGACCATCTGGGACCACGCTATGACACCCACTGGCACCAGGCCAGCCAAGGCAGATGCGATGTGATTGGTCAGGTCCAGTCATCACCCCATGATTACCCCTCAGAGGGAGGCCCGGGTCCCGGGTGCTGGCAGCCAGGGGAAGGAAGGCCTACTCTCGCACAAATTTCGTGTATCAGGCCTCTAGTATTAAAATAAAACCCCATAATTTACCTGAAGAAAATTAAAATAATAAAGAAAAACTTGCCGAGACCGGTTTGGCTCAGTGGATAGAGCATCGGACTGCGGACTGAAGGGTCCCCGGTTCGATTCCGGTCAAGGGCATGTACTTTGGCTGCGGGCACATCCCCAGGAGGGGGCATGCAGGAGGCAGCTGATCGATGTCTCTCTCTCTCATCGATGTTTCTGACTTTCTATCCCTCTCCCTTCCGCTCTGTAAAAAATCAATAAAATATATTAAAAAAAAAAAAAAAAACTTTACAACACCTTGATATTTCTTTAAAATTTCCCATTGTTATATGGATGTTAAACATTACAAATATAATCAGTCTGGTTTATGTCGACTAATCTGCTTTTCACTGAATCTACTTCCAATGAAATCACGTACTTGTGAAAAGAGGTTAACCGCTTTAATGTAGAAAGCACGTTGTAAATATCATCATCATCAGCTTCTTCTCCCTATAAATGAAAAGTAGACATCAACTTATTTACCACACCTTTATGTATCCTCAAATTCACATGAAAGTTTATTAATACTTACTGCTTAAATAAAAATTGTTATTATTATATAAAAAGTACATATGCATTGTTGGTAAATAACAAAATACAAATAAAACAAAAAACCAAAAAATGAAAGATGCCCATAATCCCAACAGTGAGAAATAAATCACAATTCAACATCAAAAATGGTTAAATTTTTTAAAAATTTAAAATTAAAAGTAGGGGGATATCAGTTACATGGATTAAGAAGATCATCAGCTTGGATCTCAGAGCATAGAAAGTTGTGAGGTTTCAAGGTTGCCTTACTCAGATTGGAGGGAAAAGGATTTGATAATCACAGAAATAATTACAAAAATAACCAGTTGGAGAGGCTTCCTGCTATCTTGGGCACACCATTAGTAATTAGCCATCCCTCATAAGCACATAATTTTAATTCTCCATGCATTAGCATAAAGTAATATTAAAATGCAAATTAGATTCCAGGAATAGAAAATGAAAAAAAAAAAAGATTTAAGAAAAGCTATTCCTTGCCTGGCTAGCATGACTCAGTAGTTGAATGTTGACCAATGAACCAGGAGGTCATGGTTCTATTCCTGATCAGGGCACATGCGTGGGTTGTGGGCTTGATCTCCATAGGGGCAGTGCAAGAGGCAGCTGATAATAATCTCTCATCATTGATGTTTTTATCTCTCTCTCCCTGCCTCTAATAGCAATAAAAATATTTTTTTTAAAGTATGAAGAGATCTAACATTAAAAAAAGAGCCAGTCCTTAACAAGTTTTTTCTTAAAAGACAAAAAAAAAAAAAAAAAAAAATCTAGCTTGTTTGAAACAAATGTAAAAAATAAAAATAAAATATAATAGCCCTGGCCAGTGTGGCTCCGTTGGTTTGATTCCTGGCCAGGGTACATGCCTTGTTTGGGTTTGACTCCTGGTAGGGGACAAGCAGGAGGCAGCAGACCCATGTGTCCCTCTCACATCAAAGTTTCTCTCTCTTCCTCTCCCTTCAGTAAAAATAAATTTAAAATCTTAAAAAAAAGAAAGTATGACAAAGGTTGATCTTTATAGGCTGAACAATCACAATAATACTGCTAAGTTCTGAAAGGTGTAGAGAATTTGACTAAATTTTATTTTAAAATGGAAATAATTTATACACTCAGCTATCTTTAATAATTATTAACCAAAATTATTATATTTCACACTTTAAGACATACCTCTTGCAACAGATCTTCCACAGAATGATTGAACCGATCTACAAACTCATCAATCAGCTGGCTTCGAGCTATGTCAACTCTATTCTGGATGGTATACTCTTCACTGCATAAGATGCTGTAGGTTTTACTGCAGGCTTCTAGAACATCTGATTCTACATGTTTCTCCACAACAAATTTAATCTGTTTTAACAAAGCATCCAGATGCTGAGGAGGGAAAAAAACACGCAACTATGATAAGCATATAAAACAAAAATAAGCATCTGTCAAGTAACAACTAAGTCTATATGACCACATATAATTAAAATAGTCTAGTTAGTGAAACTCAATACAATAGCAGAATTTTAATTGCACAATGTCTTACCTTTTCCATTCTACCTGTGCTATAAATTTCTAGATCAAAATACTGTGGGATTTGTAGCAAGTTTGCTACTTTCTCTGCATCTGCAGAATACTAGGAGGAAGAAAAAATAGAAAAGTAACTACTTTTATAGTGTAATAAGTAAACTCCATGATACATTATTACAAAAATATAAAGTTGTACCTTTGATAACAACATAGGAAGTGTGATAATAAAATGCTCAGTCAATTTGTTCCTATCATCGATTTGAGTTTTCCTTTCTTTGGCAGTTAGCACCTAGAAATAAATTCAAATGGGCATAGAATAAGAGTGTTATGTACTAATTTATAAATCTAGAACATTAGACAGAATGATGAAGCATTGACAAATAATGTTACTGAGAATTTTGAAAGGCGCTTTACCTACTATTTACCAAAGTAAAAACATCTAGTTTTATGCAAATTTCTAGTCAACATTTACTAGTACTTTATTAATTAGCTACTTATTTAAGAATCACTAAAGCTTAGACAAATTATTTAGATTAAGTAAAAACATTTCCATAAAACTACAGTTATGAAGAGAAAAATATTGGAACCAATGGAAAAAAATTTTTCTAGAGTTTTATTTTTTACTTTTACTTTTTTATTGTCTAAAATTTTACATGTCTCCTTTTTCCCACTGGAAACCCGCCCCCCCAATTTTTCTAGAGTTTTAATCTCAATATGTTAACAGCGATCTCCCCTATGTTAAATACATTCTATGTCTTCTGGAATCCACTGTTTCTGAAAAAAAATCGACTGCCAATTTATTGCCCCCCCCCCGCACCTGAATTTTCTATTGGTACCTTCAAGTTTTGTCTTTGTCTTTCAACAGTGTGACTATACTGTGTCTAGAGGAGGAATATTTTGTGTTTATCCTATTAGTTTTGTTAAGCTTCTTTGATATGTGCATTACTACTTCCCATCAAATTCGTGAAGTTTCTGGCAATTATTTCTTTAAATGTTTTTGCTTCCTGTCTCTTTCTTTCTGAGACCTCATTATACAAATCTGATGCATTTATGTTTCACACATTTCTGAGGTTCTGTTCATTTATGTTCAATAATTTTTCCTTTGCTGAGACTGGTCTGGCTCAGTGGATAGAGCAAAGGCCTGTGGACTGAAAGGTCCCAGGTTCTATTCTGGTCAAGGGCATGTAGCTTGGTTGCGGACAAATCCCCAGTAGGGGGTGTGCAAGAGGCAGCTGATCGATGTTTCTCTCATTGATGTTTCTGACTTTCTAACCCTCTCCCTTCCTTTCTGTAAAAAATCAATGAAATATATATTTTAAAAAATAATTTTTCCTCTGTTCTTCAGAATGGATAACTGGTTATTAATCCATCTCCATGTTATTTATTTCATTTCAAATCTCTTATTGAGCCGATGTAATACATTTTTAAAAAATGGACCTACTATAAGCCATTTCTTTTCTTATTTAAAGTTTTTTTCTTTATTGATTAATGTATTATATATATGTTCTTATTCTCCCACCCCCCCCCCCCCCCCCCACCTGCTGCTTCCCTCATGCCCCTAGTGTCTGTGTCCATTGGTTAAGCTTATATGCACACATACAAGTCCTTTGGTTGATCTCTCCATCTCCCCCGCACCCTCCCCTGCCTTCTCTGAGGTTTGACGGTCTGATCAATGCTTCTGTCTCTAGATCTGTTTTTGTTCATCAGTTTATGTTGTTCATTATATTCCACAAATGAGTGAGATTATGTGATATTATATTTCTCTGACTTATTTCGCTTAGCATAATGCTCTCCAGGCCCATCCATGTGTTGCAAACGGTAGGAGTTCCTTCCTTTTAACAGCAGTGTAGTATAGTATTCCATTGTGTAGATGTACCACTGCTTTTTATTTTATTTTTTTCCTAGTCTGGGATATATATATTGATTAAGGTATTACATATGTGTCCTTATCCCCTCACTAGTGCCCCGTGCATGAAATTTGTGCACGTAGGGGGGGTTTCCTCAGCCCAGTCTGCACCTTCTCCAATCAGGGACTCCTTCAGGGATGTCTGACTGTTGGCAGTCGGACATCCCTCTCACAATTCAGGAACACTGGCTCCTAACTGCTCACTAGCCTCCCTGATTGATCACCCCTAACCCTTCTGCCTGCCTACCTGAACACCCCTAACCACCTACTGCCTGCCTGCCTGATCACCCCTAAGTGCTCCCTTGCTGGCCTGATTGCTCCTAACTGCCTCTGCCTGGGAAGTGGACACTGCACTGGCGGTCCTGGCCAGCCTGTGCACCCGTTCCATTCCTCTGCGGGGCCCCGGCCTGAAGGTGGACACTGTGCTGGTGGTCCCGGTTGGCCCATGGTGCCCATTCCGTCCCTCTGCAGGGCCCCGCAGAGTGATGGCAGCAGTTTTGCCCCTTGTGCCGCCGCTCCGCGGGGCCCTGGCCTGGGGAGCGGACTCTGCGCTGGTGGTCCCGGCCGGCCTGCATCACCGTTCTGCCCCTCTGCGGGGCCCTCCCCCTTGCACTACTCAGCCCCGCACCCCGCTCCTGATTGGCTGGTAGCGTAGTGAAGGTATGAACAAATTTGCATATTATTCTTTTATTAGGTAGGATTGTCCCCCCCATCCCTCCACTCATGCCCTCACCCCCTGGTGTCTGTTGTCCATTGGTTGGCTAAATGCATGCATACAAGTCTTTTGTTGATCTCTCCTCCTTACCCCATCCTCCCCTACCTTTTCTCTGAGGTTTGACCATCTGATCAATGTTTCTCTGTCTGTTTTTGTTCATCAGTTTATGTTGTTCATTATATTCCACAAATGAGTGATATTTATCTTTATCTGACTGGCTTATTTCTCTTAACATAATGCTCTCCAGTTCCATCCATGCCGCTGCAGAATTCCTTCATTTTTATCGCAGCATAATATTCCATTGTATCAATGTACCTGTTTTTTAATCCACTCATCTGCGAATGGACACTTAAGCTGTTTCCAAATCTTAGCTATGGTGAATTGTGCTGCTATGAACATAGGGGTGCATATATCCTTTCTGATTGGTGTTTCTAGTTTCTTGGGATATATTCCTAGAAATGGAATCACTGGATCAAGTGGGAGTTCCATTTTTTTTTTTTTTTTGAGGAAACTCCATACTGGTCTTCACAGTGGCTGCACCACTCTGCATTCCCACCAGCAGTGCACGAAGGTTCCTTTTTCTCTGCACCCTCGTCAGCACTTGTCGTTTGTTGATGATAGCCATTCTGACAGGTGTGAGATGGTACCACATTGTCTTTTGATTTGCATCCCTCAGATTAGTGACTTTGAGCATGTTTTCAGATGTCTCTTAGCCTTCTTTATGTTCTCTTTTGAAAAGTATCTATTTAGATCTGTTGCCCATTTTTAGATAGGTTTATCTTCCCTTTGTTAAGTTGTATGAGTTCCCTGTATATGTTGGAGATTAAAACCTTATTGGTGATAATATTGGCAAATATGTTCTCCCATGCAGTGGGCTTTCTTGTAGTTTTGTTGATGGTTTCTTTTGCTGTGAAAAAGCTTTTTATTTTGATGTAGTCCCATTTGTTTATTTTCTCTTTAGTTTCCATTGCCCTGGAGCTGTATCCGTGAAGAAATTGTTTCAGCATATGTCTGAGATTTTGCTGCTTGTGGATCCCTCTATTTTTATGGTTTCCTGCCTTACGTTTAAACCCTTTATGCATTTTGAGTTTATTTTTGTGGATGGTGTAAGTTGGTGGTCTAGTTTTGTTCTTTTGCATGTATCTGTCCAATTTTCCCAACCCCATTTATTGAAGAGACTGCCTTGACTCCATAGTATGTTCACACATTCTGTCAAATATTAATTGAGCATAGTGGTTTGGGTTGATATCTGGGTTCTCTATTCTATTCCATTGGACTATATGTCTGTTCTTGTGCCAGTACCAGGCAGTTTTGAGAACAGTGGTTTTGTAATACAGCTTGATATCTGGTATTGAGATCCCACCTACTTTGTTCTTCTTTCTCAGGACTGCTGCAGCTATTCGAGTTCTTTTTTTATTCCAGATGAATTTTTGGAGAGTTCGTTCTAGGTCTGTGAAATATGTTGTTGGTATTTTAATGGGCAGTGCATTGAATCTATTGCTTTGGGTAGTATGAACATTTTAATGATGTTGATTCTACCAATCCACAAACATGGTATGTTCTTCCATCTATTTATGTGTTCCTTTATCTCTTTTTTCAGTGTCCTGTAGTTTTCCGAGTACAGGTCTTTTACCTCCTTAGTTAAGTTCATTCCTAGGTATCTAGGAATTCATTTATTAAGTCTAATAATTTTTTGATGGAGTCTTTAGGGTTTTCTACGTACACCATCATGTCATCTGTGAATGAGTTTTACATTTTCTTTTCCAATTTGGATACTTTTTATTTCTTCTTCTTGTCTAATTGCTATGGCTAGCACTTCCAGAACTATGTCGAACAGGAGTGGTGAAGGTGGGCATCTCTGTCTCATTCATGTTCTTAGGTGAAATGGTTTTTTGTCCATTGAGTATGATGTTGGTGTAGGTTTTTCATATAAGGCTTTTATTAGTTTGAGGTATGATACCTCTATTCCCATTTTGATGAGGGTTTTTATCAAGAAAGGATGTTGGATTTGTCAAATGCTTTTTCTGCATCAATGGATATGACTATGTGATTTTTATCTCTCAATTTGTTTGTGTGATGTATCACATTTATTTATTTGCGGATATTGTACCATCCTTGCATCACCAGGATAAATCCTACGTGGTCATGGTGTATGATCTTTCTGATGTAAGTCTGATCTGCTAGAATTTTGACGATTTTGGCATCTATGTTCATGAGAGATATTGGCCTGTAAATTCTCCTTCATTATGATCTCTCTAACTGGTTTCAGTATTAGGGTAATGTTGACTTCATAGAATGGGTTTGGAAGGGTTCCTTCCTCTTTTTTTACATATATATATTTCATTGATTTTTACAGAGAAGAAGGGAGAGGGATAGAGAGTTAGAAACATTGATGAGAGAGAAACATCGACAGCTGCCTCCTACACACCCCCTACTGGGGATATGACTGCAACCAAGGTATATGTCCTTGACCAAAATCGAACTGGGACTCTTCAGTCTGCAGGCCGACACTCTACCCAAACCAGTCAGGGATATCCCTTCCTCTTGAATTTTTTGGAATAGTCTGAGGAGGACAGGTTTTAGTTTTTCCTTGAATGTTTGGTAAAACTCTCCTGTAGAGCCATCTGGCCCCCAGCTTTTGTTTGCTGGAAGCTTTTTGATGACTGCTTTAATTTCCCCCCAAATTATCAGTTTATTGAGATTTTTATATACTTCCTGATTGAGTTTTGGAAGGTTGTATATATCTAGGACTATGTCCATTTCCTCAAGGTTGTCTAGTTTGTTGGAATAGAGTTGTTCATAATATTTTAAAACAATTCTTAGTATTTCTGTGGGGTCTGTTGTTATTTTGCCTCTTTCATTTCTGATTTTGTTTATTTGGGTCCTCTCTCTTTGCTTCTTGGTGAGCCTGGCTAGAGGTTCATCAATCTTGTTTACCCTTTTAAAGAACCTGCTCTTGGTTTCATTGAATTTTTTTGTTTTTGTTTTTGGTCTCTATGTCATTTATTTCTGCTCTGTACAGAGTTTTTTAATTCCCTCATCTGCTGATGGGCATTCAGGCTGTTTCAAATCTTAGCTATGGGAAATTGTGCTACTATGAACATAGGGGTGCATATATCCTTTCTGATTGGTGTTTATAGTTTCTTGGGATATATTTATAGCAGTGGGATCTCCTGGGTCAAATGAGAGTTCTATTTTTAGTTTTTTGAGGAAACTCCATAATGTACTCCACAGTGGCTGTACCAGTCTGCATTTCCACCAGCAGTGCGCGAGGGTGCTTTCTTCTTCACATCCTCACCAGCACTTGTCATTTGTTGATTTGTTGATGACAGCCATTCGAACAGGTGTAAGATGGTACCTTTTTTCTTGTTTTGATTTGTATCTCTTGGATGAGTAGTGACTTTGAGCATGTTTTTATGTATCTTTTACTTTTTGACCTAGTATGGCCACGTTTTACTGCTTCTTTGACTATAATTTTTCTAGAAAAGTGACATACCTGGATAATACAGTAAATATGGACTTTAATTCAATTTTTTAAATGTCATTTAAAAATTAAGTAACCTTTAGAGATGAGAACCAAGATGGCGGCATAGGAAAACACCTATTGTTCTGCCCCGCGCAACGATTCGAAAACCACAACATAACAACAAAACAAACATTAACCAGAATCACCAGAAAGCTGGCTGAGTGAAAACTCCACAAATAAAAGTAAAGGTGGGACACTGAGACTCAGAAGAGCGGTGGGAGCGCAGCCTTGAAGATCGTGCGGAAACAGGTTAGGAGCCGTCCTGGTCGCGCGCGCGGGCTATAGGGCTGGAGCAGCAACCCTGGCTGGATTTCGCCAACGGGGAGGGCGGATATGTCCCACTACATGGATTCCCCAGCGCCAGGCGAGGAATGAGGTCTGGGGAACGGACCCTGGAAGCCGGGCGCGACAGAGGTCTCCTAGTCTGTGGAGAAACTGGGTAGCTGGGAAAAGAAGTTTGCGCGCAGGGGACGCACCCTGGAAGCCGGGCGCGGCAGAGGTCTCCTAGTCTGTGGAGAAACCAGGTAGCTGGGAAAGAAGTTTGCGCGAAAGTAAACTGTGTGACAGCACTGACGTGTGACTTGCTCCCTGGAAACTTGTCTCCTGGTCCTGTAAACCACCTGTTTTACAACCCTGGGTGAGACTTTGGGTGTGCAGACTCATTTGGGGAGAGGCAGAGTTGTTTGGCAAGGGGAAGAGACTAGTGGCTTTCTCTTGGAGGTGCCTGCAGCCATCCCCATCCAACAGAGACCCACACGCACGAGCGCCGCATAGGACATAGCTGACACTGAGGCTGCCTGCACAGCTCAGAGACTCCGCCCATCCAACCTAAACACAGTCTCCCTTCACAGCCAATTGGCCTGGAGGTCAAACCCTCCTAGGGCTAACAACAACAAGCTGGGTTTAAATTCAAAAATACTGTACAACCCATAAAGGATTGCAGTAAGAGTACCAATCTCAAATAACTGGGGAGACTGTGCCACTGACCCTTAGAGGATATCTACCACATAAAGCAGCTACCATGCAGAGATATGTAAAGAAATCAGGTGTGAAAGAAATGGAGGAGAAAAGACGACAAGACAGAGTTCAAAACCACGGTTATAAGGCTTTTCAAGAGGCTCCTAGAAAAGGCCGATGAACTTAATGACAACTACGAGGAAATAAACCAGATCAACGAGGAAATAAGACCAACCAGGAAATGAATGAGACTTACAAGGAAATAAATGAGACCTTCAAGGAAATGAACAAGACCTCTGAGGATATGAACCAGACCCTCACGGATATGAAAAAGGGCCAACTAGAAATCAAGCATACACAGACTGAAATAAAAAATATTACACAAAGTCCTAAAAGCAGTCCAGAGGGCCACAAGAACCAAGTCAAAGATTTGAAATACAAAGAAGCAAAGTCCACTCAGCTGGAAAGCAAGAAACAAAAAGAATTCAGATAATTGAAGATAGTGTAAGGGGCCTCTGGGACAACCTCAAGCATGCCAACATCCGAATTATTGGGGTGCCAGAAAAAGAGAGAGAGCAAGTTAATGAAAACCTACTTGAAGAAATAGTGTCTGAAAACTTCCCCCACCTGGTGAAAGAAACTGACTTAAAAGCCCAAGAAGTACACAGAACCCGAAAATATAGGAATCTAAAGAGGACCACACCAAGACATATCATAATTAAAATGTCAAAAGATAAAGAGAGAATATTAAAAGCAGCAAGAGAAAAACAGTTCGTTACCTACAGGGGTGCACCCATACGATTGTCAGCTGATTTCTCAACAGAAATGATGCAGGCCAGACGGGAGTGGCAAGAAATATTCAAAATAATGAATAGCAAGAATCTACAACCAAGATTACTCTATCCAGCAAAGCTATCATTCAGAATTGAAGGTCGGATAAAGTGCTTCGCAGATAAGAAAAAGCTAAAGGAGTTCATCACCACCAAACCAGTATTATATGAAATGCTGAAAGATATTCTTTAAGAAGAGGAAGAAGAAAAAGGTAAAAATATAAATTATGAACAACAAATACACATCTATCAACAAATGAACATAAAAATCAAGTGAATTGATAGGCTGATGAACAGGATAAACTGGTGAATATAACAGAAACATGGACATAGAGAGGGAATGGACTGACAATTCTTGGGGAGAAAAGGGTTGTGGGAAGTACAGCAAGAGACTGGACAAAAATCTTGCAACAATGGGAGAGGACAGTGGGGAGGGGGAGGTGAGGGGGGCGGGTGGGATAGGTACAGGGTGGAGGGGAGATATAGGGGGATAAAAAAAGGGGAAACAATGTAATTAATAAACTGAATAAAGATAAAAAAATAAAAATTAAGTAACCTTTAACTTAAATTGTGTAACTATTGTCTTCCTAGGAGTCCCCTCTGTTTTTCAATAGATTATTTGTCAATGATTTGGGCAAAGGTTGAGCTCAAATATCTCAAATCTATAAGGCTTCTCCCATTCGAAGACTTGATCTGTTTGTGGGTTTAAGAACATAGTCAAAGTTCAGTTTGGCATGACATTTATTTTAAATCAGAGTCTCTCAGATTTCAAGAATGTGTGGAGAGTGTAACTAATCCTTTTATGTATTTCTTATTTCCAGAAATTTGTAATTTTTAAAAAAATTAGTAAATCTTTATTGTTCAGATTATTATAATTGTTCCTTTTTTTTCCCTCCATAGCTCCCATCTACCCGGTTCCCACCCCACCCTCTGCCCTTACCTCCCCCCCTCACTGTCCTCATCCATAGGTGTAAGATTTTTGTCCAGGCTCTTCCTGCATACCCATATCCATTTCCACTTGAGAATTGTCAGTCCACTCCCTTTCTATGCCCCTGATGCTATTATATTTACCAGTTTATTCTGTCCATCAGATTTAAAAATATATATATATATATATATATATTATTGATTTTTTTACAGAGAAGAAGGGAGAGGAATAGAGACCTAAAAACATTGATGAGAGAGAAACATCGATCAGCTGCCTCCTGTACACCCCCCTACTGGGGATGTGCCCACAACCAAGGTATGTGCCCTTGACCGGAATTGAACCTGGGTCCTTTCAGTCTGTAGGCCGACGCTCTATCCACTGAGCCAAACTGGTTTCAGCCATCAGATTTTTTATTCACTTGATTTTTAGATTCACTTGTTGATAGACATGTATTTGTTGTTCATAATTTTTATCTTTATCTTTTCTTCTTCCTCTTCTTAAAGAATACCTTTCAGCATTTCATATAATGCTAGTTTAGTGATGATAAACTCCTTTAGCTTTTTCTTATCTGTGAAGCTCTTTATCTGACCTTTAATTCTGAACGATAGCCTTACTGGCTATCTTGGTTGTAGGTTCTTACTATTCATCACTTTGAATATTTCTTGCCATTCCCGTCTGGCCTACATAGTTTCTATTGAGAAACCGGCTACAATCGTATGGGTGCTTCCTTGTAGGTAACTGTTTTTCTCTTACTGCTTTTAATATTATCTCTTTGTCTTTTGTGCTTGGCATTTTAATTATCATGTGTCTTGGTGTGGTCCTCTTTGGATTCCTTTTGTTTGGGGTTCTGTGCACTTCCTGGACTTGTAAGTCTATTTCTTTCACCAAGTGGGGGAAGTTTTCAGTCATTATTTCTTTAAATAGGTTTTCAGTATCTTGCTCTCTTCTTCTGGAACCCCCATAATTCTGATGTTGGTATGCTTGAGGTTGTCCTAGAGGCTCCTTACACTATCTTCAAATTTTTAGATTCTTTTTTCTTTTCTGGTTGAGTGTTTTTTTGCTTCTTTGTATTTCAGACCTTTAACTTGATTCTTACAGCCCTCTAGTCTGCTGTTATGTCTCTACATAATATTTTTTATTTCAGTCAGTGTATGTTTAATTTCTAGTTGGTCCTTTTTCATATTCTTGAAGGTCTTGCTAAATTTATCAGCCTTTTCTAGGAAATTCTTGAAAAACCTTATAACCGTGGTTTTGAACTCTATCTCCAGTTATTTGTTTTCTTTCATTTGTGATCTATTTCTTTGTCTCTGCATTTTAGCTGCTTCCCTGAGTTGGTTGAGTAGCTTTGTGTGGTAGGTGTCCTCTAGGACACAGTTACATGAAATGGGCACTCTTGGTGTACCCCTTTATGGGCTATGTGCACAGTCTTGTTGTAGTTTAGCCTAGATCGTTGTTGGTATCACTGGAAGGAGTTGACCTGCAGGCCAATTGGCTATGAGGACCAGCTGTGTCTATGCTGGGAGATCTTCTGTGCTCAGCTTGGATGGGGTGGAGTCTCAGGGTGGAGCAGACATCCTTGATTTCCTGTCAGCCCCGTCCTAAGTGGCCCCTGGGTCTCAGTGTCCTGCAGCAATGGCTACACGTACATCTGAGAGAAAGCTGCCCTCGAGTTTTGCCCACTGCCAGAGAGTCCAGTTTCTCCCCAAATGAGTCTGGATACCCAAAGTCTCACCCGGAACTGGAGTATAGTGCAGTCAGGAGGTTTTGTTTCCCTCCCGAACAAGAAAGCCAGCTGCATATTCAGCCGCCTGCCCTTTCAGCGCACGTGTTTGAGTCTCCACAGCTCCTCTGAGTCTCAGTTTCCTTTTCTCTTTCCTTCTAGTTGTAGAAATTCCACTCAGCCAGCTTTCCAGTGGTTCTGGATGATGTCCATTTTGTCTTTTAGTTGTAGTCTTGAAATTGTTGTGCGAGGCAGCAGTATAGGTGTTTACCTATGCCACCATCTTGGTTCCTCCCCATTACCAGGAATTTTTTAGTTAGATTCTTGGCTTGTCCATTGTTCTTATCAACGGGGAACACAACCTCTGAGTATCTAATATGTGGGTATTTCTACTTGTTTCTACAAAGTTGCCATTTCTAGCTGACAAAAGGACTCTTCCCACTAGATCCTTAAAAGCTGTTGGTTTTTGTATACAGTACTACCCTGGTAAAACTACAGATCTCATCAGTGAAATGTAAGGGATGTGTGTGTACTATATGTAACCCTTGGCAAGAAGACTCTGCTTTTACAAAAGTTTTAGCAGTTTTTCAAGAAAAATGCTTCTTAAATTGTTGTTGTTTTTTAAACTTTGGTGAAGTCCCAGACTCCAGATGTTTGTTTGTTTGTTTTTAAACAATTTTTCCAGTTTTATACTTCTGTGTTTTTTGTTTTTATTTTTGCACAGAGGAATTGCCTACCTCTTCAGATAATTTTCCCTTCTGTGATTATCTCAGTTCATCTTTAATACCAATAAAACCTGCATTATTAACCTTCATATTACAGCTAAGGAAGTAAAGGCACAAAGAACATAACTATCTGAAGATTAGTTGCTAATGGAAGAGCATACAAACTAGGCAGTTTGCTTTGCACTTTTAACAGATATGGATGCAAAATTTCTTAGAAGTATAAGATTAGAAGCAGCATGTACAGGTGCTAATGAAGCATAGAAGGAAAGAATCTATTTTTGGAACCTGAATATAGCAGACAATATGAAGATGAAATACCACTGCATGTATCATTTACAAAAACTCATGTTTTTAGGGATACATATACCAATAAAATTTTCAAATACTTAAGACAGTGAATTACATTAAAATCTTTCTTTGTAGATTTATTACTAATATAACTTACTCTCTTGCCAGTACCTCTTCCCACAGGAGGATGTGCCTCAGCAGCTTGACGGATTGTACAAACCATTAGCTCTATTAGAGCACTCTCTTGACGGTCAGACATTGCTAAGGTGAAACAAAACACATTAGCATGAGACTTATAATAAAAATGCATATAAAAATGAAAAAAATTATAAAAAACTGTGAATATATTCCATTACTAATTATTTTAAACACTGAAGTTCTGTACCTTATTCTTTTCTGAAATCAAGCAAGAAATACAGGGTGTCCCTCAGAAATGTATACACACACTTTGAATAATTATAAAATCAGTGTTTATTAAAATACATTTTATTTTTAAAATTGAACTACTGGCAGTTAAAGTGTATATACATTTTTTGGGGACACTATATATAAAGGAAAAGAGGGTAAACACTGATCTGTTCTAATACTTAGTATCTTCTATTACTAGGCTCCTGAGTTAGGCTGAATTTTACTATATATCCTTCTACATAATTTGAAAGCTCACCTAAGGATGTTTTCATTGATTTTTAGAGAAGAAAAAAAGAGAGTAACATTAATTGGTTGACTCTCACATGAACGCCATGGTATATCCTGACTGGGAATTGAACCTGAAACCTTTCGGTGTATGGGTTGAGGCTCCAATCAATTGAATCACCCAGTTAAGGCAAGCTGTATATATTTTTTTGTTTTTTTATTAAAATAAAATAGATCATGCTGCCCTAGCCGGTTTGGCTCAGTGGACAGAGCACTGGCCTGCAGACTGAAGAGTCCTGGTTCGATTCTGTCAAGGGCACATGCCTGGGTTGCAAGCTGGATCCCTAGTAGGGGTAATGCACGA
The DNA here is from genome assembly GCA_027563665.1 of Antrozous pallidus. Taxonomy (NCBI): domain Eukaryota; kingdom Metazoa; phylum Chordata; class Mammalia; order Chiroptera; family Vespertilionidae; genus Antrozous; species Antrozous pallidus. The sequence continues at coordinate 32,896,222 of CM050524.1, read as the reverse complement.
GGCAGCCAATAAATAATTCTCTCTCATCATTGAGGTTTTTATCTCTCTCTCCTTCTCCCTTCCTCTCTGAAGTCAATAATAATAATAATAATAAAAAGATCATACTATATAATACATATATTTTATATTAATAAAATTTTTAATAACATATTTTTATAGATTTCAGAGAGAGGGAGAGTTAGAAACATCGATGAAAGAGAATCACAGATTGCCTACCTCCTGCACACTCACTACTGGGGATCATGCCCAAAACTTGGGCATGCGCCACAACTGAGAATTGAACCATGCACTTCTAGTTCATGGGTCAATGCTCAACCATTGACACAAACTGGCTGGGCTCAATTAACAATAGATTTTGTATATCTTCCTAGTCACTGCAAAATTTTATGAATAATTACCTTCTGTAAATCTATAAATTATTACCCAATTTGCTCTACAATTTATTCAACCTCAAATTATTTACAAATTTTTGTAATTATAAACAATGCACCAATATCATCAATATAGAAATATTTATGTAACTAATTTCTGCAGAATAAATTCCCAAGAGGAGTACTGGGTCAAAGGTTAAAATCTTGATACTTAGAAGACCAAGGAGACAGAACTGAACCTCCCATCACCCTGCTTGGCCCTGGAGGATGCCTGGTTAGCCAGAGACAGGTAAGATTCCTCAGGGAAGGAACAACCTAAGACAGGCAGTCACAGAGGGGTCATCAGGAGAGAACTTAAAGGTCAACAGAGGTGGGGCACAGACCCTCACCCCCCTAACCTTGCAGGGACCTAAACTCTCACTTCTTCTGAGGGAGGTCTTCTGCCCCCACGGCTGCTTCACCTCCCACACACAGCTCAGATCAGGACCCAGGGTACAGACAGAGACTCGACCAGCAACAGCTGCCCTATATCTAAATCCAGTCTAGTACCAGGAATGTTAAGGGCCTACTCAAGAATGCAGAAAATCCTTTCCACTAATATTTACAGCATAAACTAAGATTATTGTTTGAGTATTAAATTTGACAGTAAAATAGTAATTAAGTTTCAGATTAAATTGGCCAACTGAAATAAGTGAACACACAAGAAACTTAAAGTGTACCGAACAAAAAACTGTTCCTAAAATATTAACTAAAATTTCTATTAGTAGTTCATCTCTTTGTAAAATTGCCTAACATGCAAAGAACCCAAAGAAGTCATATTGTTGTGCAAAAATTAAAATTTAAAGTTACCAAGACTGCAATATAAAATTTCCAAAAGCCCCCATTAGTTAAAAAAAAAAAAGGAGGGGAAGGATAGTGGGATAATATCATGTAAGGAAAAATATCCTGTAAGTAAATTACATCTAGAAAATTCTTACTCCAGAAAATTAATTTCCATTTGTAATGCTAATAGCAGGACACTCATGAAAAACACACATGGTGTCAAAATAAGCCGAAGGAAAATCAATTGGGCAAAAATAGAAAGAATCCCAAGTTTAATTTATAGAAAAGATCCCTTTATTAATTTTTGGTGGAGAATATGTTTGTATATTTTCAGAAAACAACTTCAAGACCATATGGATTCCTGCAACAAAGAGGAGCTGACAGATCTGTTCCAATTGCAAAGATAGTCCAGAGATGGAAGACACTGATGACACCTTGCCATGCTAGCAGTCAGCAGCTGTGCATCACTGCAGGTTGCCCAGGACCAAACCAGAGAGGGTGGAACCTGCATTGCCTCCATATGTCCACCATCTGGATACCATTGCTGACACGTACACATAAGGAACTATTTGACAGTGAAAGTGGGACTCAGAACTGTTGGATGTTGAAACTGAGACTCAAACATTTTTTTGTTCTTATATATTTATTTCCAGTATGCAGATGCATGATTTTTTTTTAAAGAAAAGAAATGGGGGGAAAAGATTGATACAGAGGCAAAGAAGCATTGAACAGACTGTCAAACTACAGTGGGAAAACGGGAGGGTGAGGGGGCGGGGAGCTGTAAGAGATCAACTGAAGGACTTGTATGCATGTATATAAGCATAACCACTGGATACAAGACACTGGGGCGGCGGGGGGGTGGGTAGTATGTTCTTGGGGGTAGGGGAGGGATAAAAAAGGAAACATATGTACTACTATTTGTAATACTTTAAATAATAAGAAAAATTAAAAACAATCTTGATACTAACAAAGTTTATTGCAAGTTACTCTTCCAACTGCAATCATGAGAATGTTTGGTTTCTTAGATCCCTGCCAGCACTGAATGTTATAAAGCCTTTTAATTTTTGCCAATCCAATGATTGGCAAATGATTATTTCATTGTTATTTTGCTCCTTCTTATCTACTAATTAGTGGAGTATATATTCTTGTTCACTGATTTACAGTTTTTTTTCTGAGATTTTTGCTTATTCTTTCCTCATTTTCTACTGTTAGTCACCTTACTTCTTATAAACTGTTGTGTATTAGAAATAGTAACTTTGTTTATTAAATAATACAAACTTTTTCTCACAGTTTGTCCTTTTGTTGTCAGGCTATAGTATGTTTTATGAGAGAAGTAACTTTTACAAAATCATATCTGTACCAATTTGTTTAACAGCTTCTGGGTTTCTTTTCATCCTTTCTAGTAATTGATATGTAATTGACATATGGTGCTATATAAGTTTAAGTTGTAGAGTATAATAATTTGACATATACTGTGAAATGATTACAGTAAGTTTAGTTAACATCCATCATCTCATACACATACAAAAAGTTTCTGGATTTCTTGTACTGTTTTTGAATGTCTCCTTGTTTTAGAGATTATAGAAATATATTTTATTTTTCAATGCCTTTCCTCTCCTCCTCCCCCTCTGTTCTTCACTTGCTTGTCAACTTTTAATCTTTGTGGAATTTATTTCTGCTGATAGTATAAAGTGTGGGCCTGTTTTACCACCAGATAAAGAGCCAATTATGACTCTAATATCGGTAAACAAACTTTCCTTGCTGAATTTAAATATCACTTTTTGACGTATTTTAGGTTCTTTAATATATACTTAGATCTACTGGATTTTTTTAGTTTCACTAATGTATCTATTTCTATTACAATATCATACTGTTTTGATTATAGCAGATTTATAATCCTACTAGGGGCCCAGTGCACGAATTGGTGCACCTTGAACGAACTGTGGGCTGTGAGGCTGTGGTGGGCACAGGGGTAGGTCTTGGCCTATTCTCTGCACCCCTGCCCGGCCCTTCCCACTGAGGCCCCTGGTCTCATCTGCTGGAAGCCCTGCTCCCACCATCACTGCTCCTGGACCTGCTTGCACCTGCTGACAGCATAGAGCTATTGGGGCTAGTGCCAGAAACAGGTATTAGCGGGGCTGACGCCGTGAGTGGGTATAAGCAGCAACTGCTGCCCTGATTGCCCCTCAGAAGCAGGGGAAGGTAGAGAAGCCCTCAGGGGTGATTGGGACTGGCAGTCGCCACTTGTACCCAGTGACCAATCTGGGTTGGGGTGGGGCACCGGCAGCAGGTGTGAGTGGTGGCTCTGGTGCCAGCAATGGTGTGTGTGGGACCGGCACTGGCAGTAGGTGCAAGCACCCAGTGGGATGTGGTGCATGGGAGCAAAGAATTTTCAGTAACCACCAGAGACTTGCCCCGATGACAGCAACCAGTGCCCCCCCTGCTCACCTGCTCCACCATCCCGCCATGGCCAATGCCCGCCATGTTCCACACTCTGGCACCTGCTGCTGGCGCCTGCCATGTTCTGCACATACCCCCTGGTGTTCAGCACACATCATAGCAATCGGTTGTTCAGTTGTTCTGCTGTTCGGTCTATTTGCATATTAGGGATGTATATCGAGATATAATAAAAGCCTAATATGCAAACTGACTGAACGGCAGAACAACCAGTGGAATGACTGGTCACTAGATGCACACTCACCACCAGAGGGCAGATGCTTAACACAGGAGCTGCCCCCAGGCTAGCAAAAGTAGGTGCCAGCAGGGGCCTCCTGGTCACCCCACAGATTGGCCCTGATCGCCAGCCAGGCTAGGGGCCCTAACCATGCATGAATTTTGTATACTGGGCCTCTAGTATATTATAATATACTTTAATATGTAACTCAATTCACCCAATTTGAATATTTAGAACAAGATTCCCTTACCTAGTTCTTTTTCTAAAATTTTTCTAATGCTAATGGCAAATGACTAAGCATTTTCTATGTATAAGACACTGTTATAAGTGATTTATATGCTTAACCTTTTATATTGTCAAAACAATTCTGAGATAGGAACTAACATCCTCACATTACACACATGGGGAAAATGAACCATACAGAAAAGTTAAATAACTTTTCAAAGAACTCAGTAGTAGAGCCATTTATAAACTCATGTAGTCTGACTCTAGAATCTGTGCTCCTAAGCACTATGCCACACTGCCTTTATATATATATATATATATATATATAATCTTAAAATTCTATAAACTTAAAAATCATTTTACTTGGTTCCTTTTTACTTCATAGAACTCACAGTAGAATTCAGAAGGGTATTTTAAGAAAATTATGCATTATATTCAGAATAACTGACTTTAGATAATCCTTCCATCCAGAAATATGTTATAGCCCTCTTCATTTTTGAGGTCTTATTTTAGGTCATTTAACAAAACATTATCATTTTATTCACACTGATTCTGTACCTTCCTTGTTGCATTCAATCCTATGTATTTTTATAGATTTTGAGACTTATTTGAGTAGTTCAATTTTATCTTTCTGTCTTCCTTTTCCCCCCTCTGTCTCCTTTCCTCTGTGTACTTAACTGTGTTAAAGACCAATAGATGTGGAGATTATAGACAGAGTAGGTATAAATTAAATTAAGAGAAATTAAGACTTATAAATTTAGAAGTTTACACTAATTATTTTAAAATAAATTTTGGCAAGAACAATGAAAAGGCAAACAAAGACGTAACATCTTTTCCTTTACTGCTTACCAAAATCATCCTATATAAGAATATGTATGCACATCCTAATTCAATAATTTTTTTAAAATCTTAACATGAGGATATGTTTTTGATTTTGAGAGGGAGTGAGGGAGAGAAACATCAATCAGTTGCCTCCTATATGCGCTCCGACCAGGAGTTGAACCCTCAACTTTTTGGTGTATTGCACGATGCTCCAACCAACTGAGCCACCAAGCAGGGCCTAATTTGATCGTTTTTGTTTCAAGATTCTATAGCTTTAGGAAAAATACAAGAATTTTAGTTTTAGGAAAACCACATGAAATAGCTTCAGCTTTTCCATTTATACTCCCTGATTCAATGCCTAGTCATATAAAAAAGCTTTCCACCCAATAAAACAACTAAGTTTCTATTTCTATGATTCTAAAATTTCATAATTTTCCACATTTGGCTAGAGATAAAGGAATGACAAGATTGTCTATGAACTAAATGCATTTACTTTTATTCAGGGGAATAATCTAGTTCTATGGAAAGCAAGGAGAGAACAAGTTACCTCAAGAATGGAAACATTCCTCTACTATATACTAAACTCCACACCTGTGTTGAAAAATAACCCAATTGTACCCAGTGCCCATTAACAACAATTTTGTTATTTACTTTGTTATTTATAATTTGAAACTATCTATTTAGGCAAGGTTATTTGAAATTTCATTGAAATCCCTTTTGGGATTATAACAGCAAAACCAAATAATAAAATTGAAAGCAAAGCCAGGGGAAATGGTGAAGAGAGTAGCCAAAAAACAAACGGACAGACAGCAGAGTGGTGAAGTGAGGGAAGGATGGCGAGGGCTGGGAGGACGTGGACAAAGGGGAGATGAGGAGAGCACCTGTAATAGTGTCAATGGTAAAAAACAAACAAAAAACAACAACGCCCCCCCCCCCCCCCAACAAAGCAAGCATTAAGCCATAGACAAGAACCAAATACAATACCTGGAATAAATAGGCAGCTGTTTATATTATAAATCATCAGATAATTATACAACTTTGAAATCTATGGAAACCTCTTTGTACATCATTTCCATTTGCCCATTATTGATTATCACCACGAACTTCTCTTACATTGAAAAAAGTGCTTAAAAGTCACCAGTGACCTAAATCATCTAGTCCTTTTTCTCTTCTGCAATATGTGATGTTATTAAGTATAGCTCTCTTGAACCCTCTCTTAACTGGGTGTCTGTATATAGAGTACAATTATCTGCTATCCTTTTTATTTTTAAAAATATATTTTATTGATTTTTTTATAGAGAGGAAGGGAGAAAGATACAGAGAGTCAGAAACATCGGTGAGAGAGAAACATTGATCAGCTGCCTCCTGTACATCCCCTACAGGGGACGTGCCTGCAACCAAGGTATGGCCCTTGATCGGAATCAAACCTGGGACTTTTCAGTCCGCAGACCAATGCTCTCTCCTCTGAGCCAAACCAGCTAGGGTTCTTCCCTTCTTTATAACCCATCTTCTTTTATATTTTTGTTTTTGTTTCCCATAAAAACCACTGCAAAAAAGAAACTGTCTTCTGCCTACTCCAAATCATGTTTACATAAGGCATTTTTCTTAAAATACAAATTGGACCACATCACTCTCCTGTTTAAAATCCTTCTATGGCTCTGATTACACTCAGAATGAACTACATTCAGTCCACTCATGAATTAAAAGATTTTACATTATCTGGCCTCTGCCCCTTTTTTATTTTGTGCCACTGGCTCATTATGCTTTACCACTCCAGCTCCTGGAATGTAAATATCATCAGACTTCAGATAATTCTGCAATTGCTATTTCCTCTATCTAGACGGCTCTTTATTGGCACTTTCCATGGTAAACCCCCCCATCCCTGAGATTCTTGGTTCACAGATGGCCTCTTCAGAGAGATTTCTTTCAGGATTCAATGTAAAAATGGACCACTCATTATTACTATTATTCACCTCACTTATAAACTCCTAAAATTGCTCTGTTTACTTGGTTTTAAGCTACCTTCCTCACTATAATGCAAGCCCCATATGGACAGTGCACTGATTTCAGTGCCCAGTATACTTGTTAGTACAGAGAAGACGACCAATAAAAATATTTTAAAATTATAAATGAGTTAATGATTGCCTGCTTTCAAGAATTACACTTACCCACATTTACTTTACCCATCAACTGGACCACACAATTTTTTTAATGCTAATCAAAGTTTTTTTTTGTTTGCTTTTAAAATATATTTTTATTTATTTCAGAGAGGGAGAGAGATAGAAACATCAATGATGAGAGAGAATCATTGATCAGCTGCCCCTCCCTGCATGTCCCCTTCTGGGGATTGAGCCCACAACCCGGGCATGTGCCCTTGACTGCAATCAAACTTGGGACCCTTCAGTCAGCAAGACGACACCCTATCCACTGAGCCAAACCAACTAGGGCTTAAATAGATGAAAAAGCTAAAACACAGTGAAGTTAAACGACTTAGTTATGGTTTTATTATTACCTGTTACCCAGACACTCACATTATACTAAAAATTTATTCAGTAATTTGATTTTGCTGTAGAATACACACACATGATCAACAAAAATTCCTTGTCCTATAAAATCATTGCAAGTAAGTAGTCTTAAGTCTACTATAACTTAAATTGTAGTCTTTGATAATGTGTCTGTTTTCCCAAATCATAATCCTCTATCTCCAACTGCTAACTTAACTTTTACCCACTGGAATATCTATCACACTCTACCTAACTAAAATATAATAATTTCTTATTACTCTTAAAAAGAAACAAGCTACTAATAACACTTTTTATCCTAAAATATAGCAAAATACTAGCACAGAAAATTGATTTGGATGCCATTCCATGCCAGAATTTGTATGTGACAGCACACATTTGGACAAACACTTGAAAATAGTTGTGTTCTGACATAAATACCGCACTGCACTTGTTATATATAATTTCCCAGCCTTGCCTTCCCAGATTCAGCCATACCCTAAAACTACGATTTACTTACCTCCCCATTTTATAACTCATTTTTCTAGCTAAAATCAAACCAACTCAAGCCAACTTTTATTTAATTTTCTTGACTGAAAATTAAATCTAATGCCAACTAAATTTAAAATACAACAACTGATAGTACAGTTATTTTAATGAGGTAAATCCATCTAGACCCGTGGTCGGCAAACCGCGGCTCACGAGCCACATGCAGCTCTTTGGCCCCATGAGTGTGGCTTTTCCACAAAATACCGCGTGTGGGTGCGCATGTACAGTGCGATTGAAACTTCGTGGCCCATGCACAGAAGTCGGTTTTCGGCCTGGGCGAATCTACTTTGAAGTGGCGTTACAACACTCAAGGCAAAAGAGCCGCATATAGTTCACGAGCCATGGTTTGCCAACAACTGATCTATACCACCTTGAAACTGGCAGACTTAGTAATTACTATTTACTGACTTACAGATTTTATTTTGAGTAAAAAGTTAACAATACTAAAGTATACCTCCTTGGCTCTTAATTTATATCCCCTGCCTTCTTTCTCCTTGGAAATAACCTTATAAAGCATGGGGTAATAAAAATAAAAAAAGTCTTGGAATCACAATAAAGAAGCAGCTCTAACCTACTGATAATGCACAGATTCTTTAGCAACAAGCAAAAGAAGAAAAATGGATGAAACACTATGCTAAGTACTTTGTTCAAGTATTGATTGGGTAGTAGTAATTAGAAGGGGAATTGATTTTATTAGAGAATATATTAAGATTAGTCAGAAATAGAATGAATGGATGAACTTAGCAGGAATGTATATAGGTAAAAAAGGAAAATACACAGAATATGTGTTCATATTCGTGTGATCACAAATGTGAAAGAAATTCAGACTACAGTTAAATCTGATCTTGTAAGCTTAAGGTCCTGACAATTTAGTAATAGGAACATCTTACCAAAGATATGGAGATATGCAAATTGAGTAATCAGAGGTAATGTGGGAAAAGTCTGAGAAGGATTTGTATTAAATTTATCAAAGCCAGAGTAGATAATGCCAGTTAGCATTACTACTAGGAAAGAACACTGGGGGACCCAGCCAGAGTGGCTCCGTTGGTTGAGTGTCATCCTGTGCTCTGAAAGGTTGCTGGTTTGGTTCCCAGGGCAAATACCTGGTGCTGGGGTACATAAGAAGGCAAAGGATTGATGGATGTTTTTCTTTCTCTCTCTCAGGATGTCGTCAGGTGAGGATTAAAATAATGTGTTAACTTTTTTTTTTTTTTTTTTTTAAAGAAAGAACACTGGGGAGATGTTCACTCTCCTGGTGACCCGTATGGGTAGTCTACGACAGAAGATGGCTCATTGTGCTTTTAGTTTATTTTATTTTTATTTATTTTTTTTATTCTGCTTTTATATCCCAGAAGATTTTGATCCATACAGAACAACAGGGAAAGCAGAACAGAGAATAGTTCAATTGCATTTAATTCTTACAACAATGTAAGATATATAGGGAAAATAATCTCTGTTACAAAGGAACCTAATGGTAAGAAAAAAATGAGGACCTCAGTCACAAAAGAGAACAATCTGAATTTATTTATTTTAATTCTGAAGTCTATGTTCACTGCAAGCCTCACTTACATCTACATTGCAGGAATGCTGTATGAATTAATAGAAACAGCAGTTCTTTAAAGCACTATTGTGAGCTAGTTTGAAAAATAAACCATAAATAGAAAAATGCATTTCTAGTTCTGAGGAATATTCACATAAGCTTTAGAAATATAAATACTTTATTAGATATATATATCCACTTTGCTGTTCATGTTATCATGCAACACGTAATAAGATACATACTTCAGAACTTATCCTATAGCAATCATACTTTCTTATTTCTTGCATAGCTAAGTAAATGACTATTTTTTTACTTTCTGATTTTAATAATTAAGAAAACATAACAAAGGAGTATGGTTCTAGTCTAATTAAATTCTTCTGTGTCAAAGGCTTTTCCAAGTTCACATACAAATATAGCAAGATGATCCTGGGTACCCCACAGCCCCCTTTTTAAATAATATGTCAGTATTTTGTGTCTCAAATCAGCATAATGGAAACTCTTTTGAATATTACCAGACAGTGGATTTTAAAAAACTTTTGCAGCATGGTAGCAGTCTTAATCCAGAAAGGTGTTAAAAGCTACTGACACATCCTTATTTGTTATAGGAGACAAATTCTTCTTTTTGCAAAAAGACACACAGCATTCCTGCATACATTCATTTTTAAGATATGAGCTATATAGGATGGTATTATTATTAATAGATACCATAACAATTTGTAAACCAACTTGTCACAATACTATACCTTCCTCTCCTTGAACAGGTTCTTCTAATAGTAACTCTGTCATACATTCCCAGTCTTTCAACAGTTCTTGAGAGCTCTCCCACAAACTGTCCACCAAGTAGGCTGCATGTTCGTGTAACTAAAAACAACAAATCAAGTGTGACTGAAGAACATTTAATGAAGAAACTACTAATATTTGAGTTAATAAACCACTTTCTTCATAATTAAAATAACTTGTTCACAATGTTTCCAATGTATCCCACTATCAATGGAATATATTATGTAGACTCAAAATAAGTAAAAAAAAATTTACAGTAGTAAATGACATCATTTATAGACAAGGAAAAAAAGAATATGATGAACAGAATCCCTGAAATTATTAACACTTTTCATTATTCTTGGATTATCGCTTCTATTTTTAAAAATTAATTTATCAAAGGAAATAAATTACTTCCTCTGAGAATTGCATTTGAAACTCTGGTACCAGCCTAAATACTTACTTTTTACTTCTGTCACTTTTGGTTAATGTCAAAAGTTAAAGTTACTCCATCTCTTTTTTCTAGTTTCATGTCCATTTAACTAAATGCACTCCACCTTCCACTTCACCCTCCTCCCCATTTCTGTTGTTTGTTACTTTTGACAATTTTCTTGATATGTAACCACAGTAAACAAACATCAAGTTTCTCATCAAAACTTTATACCAAACCCTCTCCCACTTGTTAGCCATTAAACTATAAAGAAGATTACTCCAATAAAGCTCTTCGGAGAAGATAAGCAGAGAAGGTGTTGGCATTGTTCTTCTTTCTGCTGCTTACAATTATCTTTGCATAAAAATTATTCCATCTTTGAAGCTTATAATACCCAGCTAAACCACTTTGTAGATTAGTATTTTCAAAGCTATAGATTGCAACCCATTCATTGTCTGTTAAACTAAGTTAATGCACTGAGACCAAAGTTTCAAAAATTGAAACAAAGAAGAAGAGTATATAGCACATCGAAAGATAAGTTCTATTTTATGCTAGAAGATTTGGGTAAGAATGGGCCTTCCTTTCCCTTGCTGTCAGCACTTGCCTTCGCTCTGGCCCGGAGCCATCTTTCAACCTTCCCACGCTGTCCAGAGGCCCAGAGCGGCTGGGGAGGTGCGGAACGCCTGCATTGCATGGCGATGATGCAAGCTTCCCGCCCTGGCCGCTCAGCACCTGTGCATGAAAATTAACCCACCATCTTTGTTAGGTTAATTTGCGTACTCACTCCTGATTGGCTGGTAGGTGTCATAAAGGTATAGTCAATTTGCATCTTACTCTTTTATTTGTGTAGATAACTCTTATTTCAGTTATATGTGCTCGTACTTGGTTTTCTCGTAATGACCTCAAAATGTAGAGCTTTTAAACCTACTGGTTATCTATTTGATATCTTGGCACATTTGGCATTAGTTGGTTTTCTTCCTCACATGCCAATCCCACCATTATCCTTAAGTTCAATGTGCATGCTGACAATCAATTTACAGTTCCACTTCATTTGACCTTCACAATTATATACTTCAATTTCCACTGCATTTCAAATGTCACATTCTGGTTCCTTAAATGCCTCATGACATCCATATCGAGATACATACACCTATACCTCAGTCTCCTGATTAGATGGCAGTGATGAGTGTACACTAGTATCCTATATAATAAAAAGCTAGTATGTAAAATGTCCCCTCAACAAGGAGTTCGACCAGCAGGCAGGCCAGCCAACCACCCATGTCCCCTCCCCCTGGTCAGGCTGGACGGACCCCATCCATGCACGAATCCATGCACCAGGCCTTTAATATGTGTGTGTGTGTGTGTATACATAATAAAAGAGTAATATGCAAATTAACCATCACTCCACTACACCCACAAGCCAATCAGGAGCGAGTGCGCAAATTAACCCCAACCAAGATGGCTGCAGCCATGGAGGGAGCAGGAGAGAGGCTTGGGTATCCCCAGTGATGGAGGAAGCCAAGCTTTCCGCACACCCTGGCCAGCCCAGGCCTCCACTTAAGGCCAGCCCAGGCCTCCGCTTAAGGCTACAAAGTTTCTTTTTTCTTTCTTTTTTTTTTTTTATATTTTATTGATTTTTTACAGAGCAGAAGGGAGAGGAATAGAAAGTCAGAAACATCAATGAGAGAGAAACATCTATCAGCTGCCTCTTGCACACCCCCTACTGGGGACGTGCCCGCAGCCAAGGTACATGCCCTTGACCGGAATCGAACCTGGGACCTTTCAGTTCGCAGTCCAATGCTCTATCCACTGAGCCAAACTGGTTTCGGCAAGGCTACAAAGTTTCAATTATAGAAGAGAAATAAATCCCAACAGAAATGGCTGTGGCCATGGAGCGAGCAGAAGGCTTGGCTCCACTCCAGGCTACAAAGTTTCAATTGTAGAAGGTAAATAAATCCCAGATACCAGGGCCTCCGCTTGGGTCACCAGGGGGTGTGGCCATCCTGCAAACCACTATATGCCTCTCGCCCAGGCTGCCCTATCCCAAGGTTAATCTGCACCCTGATCTGGGACACCCTTCAGGGCAAACCAGCCAGTCCCCACCCATGCACCTATCTAATAAAAGGGTAATATGCAGATTGACCATCACTCCAACACACAAGATGACTGCCCCCATGTGGTCAAAGATCCTGTCCCCATGTGGACACAAAGATGGTCACCACAAAATGTCCAGCAGGGAAGGGCAGTCAGGAGGGACCAGACCTGCAAGGGACGTCAGTTGTGGGCGATCAGCCTGCAGGTGAGGGCAGTGACCAGGCCAGCAGAGGAAGGAAGTTGGGGGCAAACAGGCTGGCAGGGGAGCAGTTAGACATCAATAAGGCTGGCAGGGGGTGGTTAGGAGGTGATCAGGCAGGCAGGCGAGCTGTTGGGACCCAGCAGTTCTGGATTGTGAGAGGGATGTCCAACTGCCCATTTAGGCCCAATCCTGGTGGACATCCCTCAAGGGGCCCAGATTGGAGAGGGTGCAGGCTGGGATGAGATACCCCTCCTCCCAGGGATGAATTTCATGCCTGGGCCTCTAGTAACAGAATAAAAAAAGATATCTTAATAAAGAATATTTCTTGTGAAACATAGGAGATCACACAGGACAATATTATGATCATGAATCAACTAGAAACACTTAAATATGATTTGTAATTGCTTATGCAGCTGACAAGGATGCCACAGAGGAGAACTAGGAAATATATTTCAGTGTCCTTGTAACACTTTAGTAAAAAGCAGTAAAAACAGGATACAGTAATAGCATCTAACAATAAAGCAGCAATAAATGTTACATAATATAGCTTTAAATAAAAAATAAAACTGCATAAAAATAAGTACAGTACTTATGCCTTTTAATATAAAGAAAAAAAGTCGTGGGGAAACCAAGATGGCAGCATAGGTAAGCACCTAAACTGCTTCCTTGCACAATTTCAAAACTACAACTAAAAGACAAAACGGACATCTTCCAGAATCACAGGAAAACTGGCTGAGTAGAAATTCTACATCTAGAAGGAAAGAAAAAAGCACATGGAGAATTAGAGGAGTTACAAAATCCTGAGGTACGGGGACATGCGTGGAGAGGAAGGGCATCTGGGTGCCTGGCTGGCTCTCTCTAGCGGGAAGGAGACAAAGGCTCCTGACTGCGCTGAGTCCCAGTTACGAGTGCATTGGACCTAGTTCCGGGCGAGACCCTGGGGACCCAGGCTCATTTGGGGGCGAGTTTGGACTGTGAAGCAGAAACTCAGAGGAGCCGCGAAAGGCAGAGGTCTGGAGGCGCACGCAGAGAGGACTGACTGTTGAGTGTGCCATTGGCTTTCTCTAGCAGAAAAGAGACGAGGATCCCCAATGGCGCTGAACTCCAGTTCCGGGTGAGAACCTGGGAATCCAGATTCATTAGGGAAGAAACTGGACTGTCTGGCAGTGGGCAAAACTCAATGGAGGCTTTCTCTCAGAGGTGCTTGCAGCAATTACTGAGGGACACTGAGACCCAGGGGCTTCATAGGGTAAGGCTGACAGGAAGCCAAGGCTGTATGCTCCACCCTGAAACTCCGCCCCCTCCAAGCTGAGCACAGAGGCTTTTGCAATTTTGCAAGTCTTGTCTCATAAAGCTGTCTCCAGAACAGAAGCTCTCCTGGCGTAGACACAGCTGATCCTCACAGCCAACTGGCCTGGAGGTCAATTATTCCCAGTGATACCAACAACAATCAAGACAACCACAACAAGGCTGTTGGTTACACACAGTCCATAAAGAGGTGCACCAGGAGTGTCCATCTCAAGTAACTGGGGAGGCCAAGATACTGGGCCATATAGGACACCTAGCACACAAAGCTACCCTACCAACTCAGGAAAATGTGGAGATAAAGAAAGAGATCACAAATGAAAGAAATGGAGGAAAACAAATGACTGTTTAAAGAGTTCAAAACCACGGTTATAAGGTTTTTCAAGAATTTCCTAGAAAAGGCCAATAAATTTAGTGAGACCCTCAAGGATATGAAAAAAGAACAACTAAAAATTAAGCATACGCTGACTGAAAGAAAAAATATTATACAGAGACCCAATAGCAGACTAGAGGAACACAAGAATCAAGTCAAAGATATGAAATACAAAAAAGCAAAAAACACTCAGCCGGAAAAGCAAAAAGAAAAAAGAATCCAAACATTTGAAGATAGTGTAAGAAGCCTCTGGGACAACTTCAAGTTGAATTGTGAATTATGTAGGTGCTAGAAGAAGAGAGAGAGAGCAAGATAATGAAAACCTATTTGAAGAAATAATGACTGAAAACTTCCCCACCTGGTGAAAGAAATAGACTTACAAGTCCCAAAAGTACACAGAACCCCAATCAAAAGGAATCTAAATAGGACCATACCAAGACACATTATAATTAAAATGCCAAGGGCAAAAGACAAAGAGATAATATTAAAAGCAGCAAGAGAAAAACAGTTAGTTACCTACAAGGGAGCACCCATATAATTGTCAGTGGATTTCTCAACAGAAAAAAACGCAGGCCAAGACAGGAGTGGCAAGAAATATTCAAAGTGATGAATAGCAAGAATCTACAACCAAGATTACTCTACCCAGCAAAGCTATCATTCAGAATTGAAGATCAGATAAAGTGCTTCGTAGATAAGAAAAAGCTAAAGGAGTTCATCACTACCAAACCAATATTATATGAAATGCTGAAAGATATTCTTTAAGAAGAGGAAGAAGAAGAAAAAGGTAAAGCTAAAAATTATGAACAACAAATACACATCTATCAGCAAGTGAATCTAAAAATCAAGTGAATCAAAAATCTGATTAACAGAATAAACTGGTGAACATAATAGAATCAGGGACATAGAAAGGAAATGGACTGAGAATTCTCGGGGGGGGGGGGGAAGGAGTTTGGGAGATGCAGGAAGAGACTGAACAAAATTCGTACACCTATGGCTGGGGACAGTGGGGGGAAGATAAGGGCAGAGGGTGGGATTGGTACTGGAGGGAGGGGAGCTATGGGGGGAAGGGAAAGAGGAACATTGTAATAATCTGAATAAAGAGTTATTAAATTAAAAAAAAGTCTTTGGGCTTTCAGAGATCTAAAACATTTCCCTCAATTAATAATTAACCTGATGATCATATTCCCTAAACTTTTCAGCAAATAATATAAATAGTATTTGCATGTCTCATCCATATCAATTTTTAAATCTGTTTTTACTATTACAAATTTTCATACTGCATTGCATTGCTGCATAATACTTTTAATCCTGTTCCTCTAAATCCTAAGAAGGTTAAGGGAATAATTTGAAATGGTCTATCACAAGAGTGATAATTACTGAGCATTTAATGTTTTATCTTAAACATTCACAATCATTTAGTATTTTACCAACATATACTTGCTTTTAAAGAAAACAATGATTTAAACCCTTCCTACAAAGTGTGGTTTTTTTTACCAGAAGCATAAAAATCACTTGGGAGAGCTTGACAGAAATGCAGCACCTCAGGTCCCACTCCAGAGCTACTGAATCATAACTGGCATTTTAACAAGACCCCCAGGTAATTTGTATACGTATTTAAAACACTGTTCTTCAATTAAACATATCCTTTACTCAAATGCAACTATCCAGCTAGTTTTGTTTCTGACTTTATTCTTACTCTATTCATACCCAATTTACTTTTAAAAATTTTGGTAATCCCACTATTTTTCTGCTGCATTTTGCCCTAATCCCAACTCAGTCCACTGACTCACTTATTTAATTCGAATTTTATTTTTCCTATATGCTGCCTGTTTGTCCCTTTCTCTATTCCTACAGTTTCTCCAGCACTTTCAAATTTGAGCAGTTAATAAAACCTTTTAAGTTTCTCTCCTTCCAGGACATTCCAACACAAACCAATACTTTATCCAAAATAAAATTAAGAGTCCCAAATTTCTAGATTTTCTCCACTTTCTTTACCATGCTGTTCACACTCATTTCTAAGCCAAGTAGCTTATTCAGTCAGGTGCTATTTAGGTTTAGCTTGTCATTCCCCAGAGTAATAATAATGATAGAAAATACAATTGTAAGAACAAAAAGCATGTTAGCGCACAAACCAAAGTTCACTTGTGCAAACAGATTGATAGGTAATATATTATGAATATTAATTACAAAATTATTTAGGTGATAACTCACATGGAAATAGTATGGAGCTTATAAAAGTATTATTACTCAAGTATTTTTCTTTCTCATTAAATAATATAATTTCAAACAAAATAGAATAAATGGTTTTAATTCTTGACAACTTTCACAAACTGTTTAAATAATTTAAAAACTATAGGAAAAATTTCAAGAAAAACACAAAGCAACAATAAGTATGCAGTATTGTAATACTGTAATAGTGTAAAAATTGCTAGTCTATATTGAGAGTTGATACATAGCTACATATTCTATCCCAGTGGTCGGCAAACTCATTAGTCAACAGAGCCAAATATCAACAGTACAATGATTGAAATTTCTTTTGAGAGTCAAATTTTTTAAACTTAAACTTCTTCTAATGCCATTTTTTCAAAATAAACTTGCCCAGGCTGTGGTATTTTGTGGAAGATCCATACTCAAGGGGTGAAAAAGTCGCATATGGCTCGCGACCCACACTTTGCTGACCACGGTCCTATCCTATATAATAAAAGCCAAGTATGCTAAGTGTCTGGCTGTTCATTTGTCCGTTTGACTAGTTGCTATGATATGCACTGACCACCAGGGGCCAGACACGCACTGACCATCATGGGGCAGATGCTCCAACCAGTAGGTTAGTTTGTTGCTGGGGTCTGGCCAATTGGGACTGGGCAAGATGGGCCGAACACACCCTGGAGCCCTCCTGGTCCCTGCCCAGCTGGCCAATTTCCCACAATCCCTCCTGGCTGGCCAACCCTGATTGGCCCCACTAGGACTGGGTGAGACAGGCCAGATGCCCTGGAGCTCTCCTGCAGTCCCTCCCTGGATCTGATCATGCATTGGTGGGGTCTCTTAGCTTGGCCTGCACCCTCTTGCAATCCAGGAGCCCTTGAGGGATTTCGGAGAGCTAGACTTGGCCCAGTCCCTGTAGGCCAGGCTGAAGGAGAAATCTGTGCATGGGGCCTCTAGGATATTCATAAAAGGTAGAATACTGATTCCATAATCAGGCAATCTATAGAGGCACTTTTGTGAGAAATAGGCTTATTTTCATTTGATTGAAAAAGATCAATTTGAGACAGCAGAGGGACTTGAGCCCAGGAATGAAAACAGTAGCCTGAAAGATAACAAACAAACAAACAAACAAAAGGCAGAATTTTATCTCTTCTGCTTACTTTTCTTACCCTGACATGGATGGAAAATTCCACAAACCCAGCTTTTAAAAAAGCCTGTCTTTTCATTCATACCTGATTTGCCCCCAGCTTACAAAATCAGCCAAGCAGAGCCACTCACCCTCCCCATAGGCAGTTCAGAGGACCTTCCTTTTCTCTGTGCTCAAGCATTTGCTTAATAAAATAGGTATGAAAATTACAATGTGGTTCCTCCTTAATTCTTGGGAACCCAAGAACCCAAATGCTGGTACAAATTAACTACAAAAATTTAATGACAATTGTTATTTAATTTGTAATCTAAAACAAAAAATAAATAAAATAGTTATGTTAAAAATTTACCTCACTTTCAAGAAAGAAAAGAACCAGCATCCTAATGAGATTCCCATTCGGACTGTTCCTTCCCC
Source organism: Antrozous pallidus (assembly GCA_027563665.1). NCBI lineage: Eukaryota > Metazoa > Chordata > Mammalia > Chiroptera > Vespertilionidae > Antrozous > Antrozous pallidus. The sequence continues at coordinate 32,877,792 of CM050524.1, read as the reverse complement.
TCCTTTTTGCTAACGCTTCTTCTGCTTGTGGGTCATGTCTGCTAAACAGCCTGGTAATAAGTAACAAAACAAGAACATCACAAATTTATATGGATATAAATTTTAATCACTTCCTTCACTGTATAAAAATTATTTTGGTGTGAAAAATCTATATATATATATTAGAGATCAGGTTACTGATTTATTTCAACACAGTATGTAATTGATATTTTTATAGATAAAAAAGGTTAGACCCGAACAATTTCATACAGTTCAATCATATATAAAGTGTTAAAGGAAGCTTTTTTACTGATGATTAATCAATGTTCAAATAGTTGCAAAAAATAGAGACTATTTTTTCCTTATATAAAAGATATAGAGTATATCATTTTAAAGAGTTCTATTTCCTTAAATATTGATTTCATAGTTAAGTAATTACAGCATTTAACCAAATGTTCCATCAATAATTTAAAAATTAATACTTCTAGTCATGATTATTTCTTGCATTCTTCTGTACTTATTAGCCTATTACCTAAAAACAGTACTCAACTAGCTCAATAATATTGAGTAAAATGACATAAACATTAAATTTACAAATATATCACTTAGCAACAAAACTTCTAAAATATGAGAAAAAAATGACCTGAACATTTTTATTTGCTAATAAGATTTATTCTAACAAAATTTAAAGGCTGCCGAAGGTATCTTATTCCTAGTTATTGTTCCAGGTAAAAGGGATATAACAGTGAACAAAGACAAAACTGCTGCTTTCATTGAGCTCTCACTCTGGTGGATGAAGATAAACAGATAAATAATTTTCTCAGTTATAAGGAAAAATGAGAAACTAGGGATGGGGATATGGAGTGTCCTAATTTAGATATGAACATCACAATGGGCCTATTAGATGAGAGGCTAAATAACGGAAGAAAAAATAATTTCAGGGGAGCAATAGGAAGCAGCAGCTTGTCTGGGTCTAACCCCCTGAACCTGTCTCCAAGACCCCCTTGTTTCTGATCCCCAGTGAGCGAAAGCAGTCTCACAGTTAGGCTCTTCTGTTGCTTCTTCCACCTAAACAGTTCCTTGTTTCAACAGTTCCCAGCTTTAATGAATATACTCTCTCAAAAAAGAATACACATTTTCATGTGTCATAAAAATAAATCAATCTCAAGTAGAAAATTAGCAAAGAGAAGCTGAATATTTAGATACGGGAGGAGACAGTTTATGGCAGGGGAAGAAGACTAGAGTATTATCTTGAAGTATACTGGCATAGCTATCATACTGGTTTAAGAGAAAGTTTTCCTTATTTGAGTGGCTCTCAGAGGGGGAACAAATTTGGATAATTGCATTCACTGTATATAAATAAGAGGTACTAAGAAATTAGGTAATATTTAAAACATTAAAATGTAGAATCTTTGATGACACTGAATTATTCATTTCAAATACATTTTTCTATTTTTTTGGATACTTGGTTAAGCTCATAAAATAGACGACAACCAACCATGAGTGTATGCACATGCACGCAGTTTAAAAAAAACTTAATCATGGCCATGGCCAGATGGCTCAGTTAGTAGGAGTGTTCTCCTGTACACCAAAAGGTTGTGGGTTTGATTCTTGGTCAGGGCACATGCCTAGGCAATCAATGGATGCTTCTCTCTCTCTCTCTCTCTCTAAAAATAACCCAAAAAACAAACAAAAAACTCCCCCAATCAATCAATATATCCTTTTGTGAGAATTAAAAAAAAAGAATTCCTGAGGCTACTCCATAGTTAAGATTTGAAAGATCACAATATTGGATCATGAGAGAATGCTCAAAAAGAACCCTAAGGATCAGAAGTTCTCAAACAAGTTTATGAGAAGCTTTTAGCTGAATAGGAATTGGATTCATTTTCACAAATAATAAATATAAGGGAGCTTACATGTGGATTTCTATGTAAAATATCCAAATTTTAAAAAATTTAGAAAGTATTTCAAATTTAGGAAAATGCAATAGATTAAAGGCTCATTTTGGCTCAATTGCTGCCAGTTTATGTCTCTTATTATATAGAGAAATAACCTTTTTAGTTTATTTTTTCTTTGAAATTAGAGCAATAAAGTCTTTCTAAAAACATAAAGCCTTTTGAAAGTTAGAGAACAAAAGCTAACTAGAATATAATAGTCCTGGAAAAGGAAGAGAAGTAAAAACTACAAAATATCCTTAATATTCATCACAAATAATACCTCAAGATAAATATGGAAATAGCACTATTCTATTAGCCATAGATCAGAGTCACAGGCAAATTTAATATATTAATGTAAAAGTCATGCCTGAAACTCTTGCCTTTCTTCCCCACTTTAATTACCAACACACACTAGTCACCAGCTTCTTCCTTAGGGAATTTTTTTTTTTTTTTTTGCATAGACACAACTTTGAGAGGTATTACTGAATAGAGAACAGTTTGCTATTGCAGCACTGAGATCCAGATGCTGGATGGAGGCCTGCTCATTATAAAGGTTAATCATCCATGCACAACAGTTGTTCAGTGCAAGATTTATATCTGTGCTTAGCATAATACATGTACTGGACTTTTGGGTTCATCAGTCACAAAGTTAAATCTATGAATTAAAAAACAAAAACAAAGCAAACTCAGGTAAAAATATGTTTATATTTCACGAACAGATTAATCTACTAATAAATTATAGAGTAGATTAAGTATAGTAGATATATGTATAGACCACAATAAAAAATGTATTCCAGAAGTCTACTTAATTATATTCATAAACTTCATTAGCTTTATGTTTTGTCAAAAAATAGAAGAGGTTTTGTTTTTTAAACTGCCAACTGTACATATAATTTTCAGCATCACTGTGGATTATTAATTAAAATAATCTTCATCCCAATAGAAGAAACACATGAAATACTGAGCATTTTAAAGGTAATTTTATTTTATTTATTGATTAACTTTTTAGAGACAGAATGAGGAAGCCAGGGAAGAGAAAAATATCGATTTGTTGTTGTTCCATTTATTTATGCACTTATTGGCTTATTCTTGTCTGTGGCCTGACGCGAGATCAAACCTGCAACTGGCATACTGGATGATGCTCTGACCAACTGAGCTACCCAGCCAGGGCCTTGAAAGTGAATTCAGATACATTTAAATACAAATGTTGAGACAGTACGATGAGAACTCAGAATTTAAAAAAAAGAGAGAAAGAAACAAAACAAAAAACAACAACACAAAAAAACACTGGTGAAATGAAATATCAATTTCTGAGGGAGCTTTTACAAATTTCATGCATTTCTTCAATTTTCATTCACACATTAAAGGGGAACCATCCTTCTAAATTTCATGGAAAAGGGATATCACAAAGACCATTGTTCCCAGGGATGTGATTCATAATGTGCACAAAGGCTGTGAGGATTTACAGTCCCTGAAATATGAAATGGCTACTTCTAACACTGTTTTCAGTCACTATTCTTCTCTTCTATGAGCTCTAAAACTACAAACAAACAAAATACACAAGAAGAACCTGGTTTCAAAGATAATTAACTCACTTTTTGTGAAGGAATTCTCCAGCTGCAACAGCAACAGGGCGATGTGCTGAGTACACCAAGTGGTAAACATTTTCACAGTCTTCATTGGAAAGAGCTTCTTCACTTCCACTGAAAAATTCAAAGTGACATGTGAGTCAAAACAAATGCTTATTTTTAGTCCCAAGTTTTGTAAAGTTCATTATAAAAGCTCAAGGCATATGAATTTTATTTTCCTCTTTTAAATCTTACTTTGAAAATAATATTTCTCATAACATTATATAAAATTCTGAAAATACAAATAAAGCAAGAAAATAAATTGTCCACAATTCTCCTGCAAATAACCATAAACAATGACTACTAATATCTTGGAATATATATTAGCTGAAATTAGCAAGTTCTTTAAATGTTCATGAGATTTTTGTTGGTAAGCACTGGAAAGATATTTATCCCTGTTTCATCGAGTGAAATTATTATTATGCTATGTAGCTTTTCTTTCCATAAATGCCTATTTTAAATTATATATCTGTGTGTGTGTGTGTGTGTGTGTGTGTATTTTATCCTCACCCAAGGATATTTTTTTCATTGATTTTAGAGAGAGTGGAAGAGAGAGAGAAAAAGACAAAGAGAAACAATGATGAGAGAGAAATGCACTAATTGGTACTTGCCTCCTGCATGCGCCCTTGATTAGGAATTAGGCTGGAGAGGAGCCTGCAACCGAGGTATATGCGCTTGACCAGAATCGAACCTGGGACCCTTCGGTCCGCAGGCCGATGCTCTATCCACTGAGCCAAATAGACTAGGACTAAATTTTATTTTATCATCATACTAGAGGCCCGGTGCATGAAATTTGTGCACTGGGGTGGGGGAGGGGTGGTGGTGTCCCTCAGCCCAGCCTGCACCTTCTCCAATCTGGGATCTCTTGGGGGATGTCTGACTGCTGGTTTAGGCCCAATCCCACAGCAGTCACACATCCTTCTCACAATCTGGGACTGCTGGCTTCCAACCGCTTCTTGACTGCATGCCTGCCTGCCTGCCTGCCTGATTGCCCCTAACCACTTCTGCCTGCCAGTCTGATCACCCCTAACCATTCTCTTGCCAGCTGATTGATGCCTAACTGCTCCCCTGCCAGCCTAATTGCCCCCAACTGCCCTCCCTGCTGGCCTAATCGCCCACAACTACCCTCCCCTGCCATCCATCTTGTGGTGGCCATCTTGTGCAAGGGTGTGACAGTCAATTTGCATATTATCTCTTTATGATATAGGATTATTAGATAGGATTTACAACACTATTTAGTGTTCTTTTTTAAATAAAATGGACTTAATGCTCACAACCAGTCCCTTACTAATAGTAATTTCTACCTTTCCATTCATGTATTCTTAAAGTATGAGCCATTTCTTAGTTTGCTGAATATTTCCTTAAGTAATTCCCACTCCCAAAAAGAAAATATGCCATAAAAAATACACACCAAAAATCAAGTATTTCTTGAAAATAAAAATGCTTAAATATGTCTGCTGTCAGTGTAGATTCAAAGCCACTAGGTGGATTATAGAATTCTTAGGCTATACAGGTTCTTGACAACATGCAGGAGTGTAAGCTCATTACCCAGGATTCAATCCTGAAGATGCCTCAGAAGCTAGGAGGAAATTAAGGTGTTTGTCAAATACACAAAATTACAGTGACCTTTGCCAATGCCCAACTTACACTCTAAAATTAAAAGGATGGGCACAAGTTAAGGTCTAAGCTACCTTTTTTAAAAAATATATTTTTTTTATTGATTCTAGAGAAAGGGAGAAAGAGATGAAAACACTGATGTGCTGGTCCAGTAGGTATTGAGCCCACAAGTTGGGTATGTGCCCTCATTGGGAATCAAATGTGCCACCTCTTGGGACAACTCTCAATCAACAGAACCACACAGCCGGGCACTAAAGCCTAAGTTTTAACCCCTTAACCCAATTATGTATCATCACCTATTAGTGAATACCCTCAGGAGAAAGTTAAACTTACAGGCATAAAAATGTAATAAGACATTTTAGGACCCTAGGCTCATATGTGAAAGGAAAATGAAAATATACTAAAAGAAGTAGAATTACCAAACAGAAAAAGAATTTAGAGAAGATATAATAATATATTAAATTTGACTTTACCTGTTGTTTTTGAAAGAAGACATACCATAAGCCAAAAATACACACACACACACACACACACACACACACACACACACACACACACATATCTCCTATCTAATAAAAGAGTAATATGAAATTATACTGTGTTGAAATAAATCAGTAACCTGATCTCTAATATATATATATAGATTATAGATAAAAAAGGTTAGACCCGAACAATTTCATACAGTTCAATCATATATAAAGTGTTAAAGGAAGCTTTTTTATTGATGATTAATCAATGTTCAAATAGTTGCAAAAAATAGAGACTATTTTTTCCTTATATAAAAGATATAGAGTATATCATTTTAAAGAGTTCTATTTCCTTAAATATTGATTTCATAGTTAAGTAATTACAGCATTTAACCAAATGTTCCATCAATAATTTAAAAATTAATACTTCTAGTCATGATTATTTCTTGCATTCTTCTGTACTTATTAGCCTATTACCTAAAAACAGTACTCAACTAGCTCAATAATATTGAGTAAAATGACATAAACATTAAATTTACAAATATATCACTTAGCAACAAAACTTCTAAAATATGAGAAAAAAATGACCTGAACATTTTTATTTGCTAATAAGATTTATTCTAACAAAATTTAAAGGCTGCCGAAGGTGTCTTATTCCTAGTTATTGTTCCAGGTAAAAGGGATATAACAGTGAACAAAGACAAAACTGCTGCTTTCATTGAGCTCTCACTCTGGTGGATGAAGATAAACAGATAAATAATTTTCTCAGTTATAAGGAAAAATGAGGAACTAGGGATGGGGATATGGAGTGTCCTAATTTAGATATGAACATCACAATGGGCCTATTAGATGAGAGGCTAAATAACGGAAGAAAAAATAATTTCAGGGGAGCAATAGGAAGCAGCAGCTTGTCTGGGTTTCCCAGGCACTGTTGGAAGCCAACTTTTCCACACACCCTAGCAGGCTCAGGTCGCCACTCAATGCTACAAAGTTTCAATGATAGAATCCCAAAAGAAATGGCGGCAGCCATGGAGATGAAGAGAGGAGGAGGCTAGGGTTGTTCCTGGTGATGGAGGAAGCCAAGCTTTCCGCAGCCCTCGCTTGCCTTGGTCTCTGCTTAAGGCTACAAAGTTTCAGTTATAGAAGGTAAATATCCCAAGAGAATTGGCTGCGGCCACTGAGCGAGCAGGAGGCTTGGCTCCACTCCAGGTTACAAAGTTTCAATTATAGACATAAATAAATTCCAGATCCCAGGGCCTCCACTTGGGTCGCTGGGGGGCATGGCTGGCCTGCAAACCACCACAGGCCCCTCGCCCAGGCTGCCCTATGCCCCAAGTGAACCCCCACCCTGATCTGGTTCACCTTTCAGGGCAAACCAGCCGGCCCCCACCTGTGCACCAGGCCTCTATCCTATCTAATAAAGAGTAATATGCAGACTGACCATCATGTCAGCACACAAGATGGCTGCCCCCATATAGTAAAAAATCCTTCCCCGATGTGGTTAAAGATGGCCACCACAAGATGGCCAGCAGGAGAGGGCAGTTGGGAGGTTCCAGGCCTGCAAAGAAGGGCAGTTGGAGGTGATCAAGCTTGCAGGGAAGGGTAGTTAGGGGTGACCAGACTAGAAGAGGAGGGAAGTTGGGGGCCTGCAGATAAGGGCATTTGGGGGGACTTAGCCCTGCAGAGGAGAATAGTTGCGGGGGGGGATCAGGCCTGCAGGGGAGGGCAGTTAGGAGTGTCCAGGGCTGCTGGGGAGGGCAGTTAGGGGCAAACAGGCTGGCAGGGGAGAAGTTAGGCATCAATCAGGCTGGCAGGGAGTGGTTAGGGGGTGATCAGGCCTGCAGGCAGAAGCATTTAGGGGCAATCAGGAAGGCATGCAGGAGAGCAGTTGGGAGCTAGCACTCCTGGATTGTGAGAGGGATGTCTGACTGTCCCTTTAGGCCCGATCCTACTGGAATCGGGCCTAAACGGGCAATCAGATATCCCTTGAGGGGTCCCAGATTGGAGAGGGTGCAGGCTGGGCAGAGGGACACCCCCTACCCTCCGTGCATGTATTTCGTGCACTGGGCCTCTAGTGTATATATAAGGCCAGATTATGTCATGCAAATGCTGTGAGATGGGAAAGCTGATTTTGTGATCCTTAGCTTATTATTTATCAAAATACTATGTAAATAGAAATTAGAGGATTAAGCATTATAATGGTTAGAGAGGATTTCTTTCAGAAGATGCCAGAAACCTTCCGAAGCCAAATTAAAAAATATTCACTATGCCGAGACCGGTTTGGCTCAGTGGATAGAGCGTTGGACTGCGGACTGAAGGGTCCTGGGTTCGATTCCGGTCAAGGGCATGTACCTTGGCTGCAGGCACATCCTCAGTAGGGGGCGTGCAGGAGGCAGCTGATTGATGTTTCTCTCTCATCGATGTTTCTGACTTTCTATCCCTCTCCCTTCCGCTCTGTAAAAAATCAATAAAATATATTTAAAAAAAAGAAAAATATTCACTATGAAGCATTTATATGCATTTCTAGAATCGTGAGAAAGTTTAAGAAATGATACTTTGTGTAGAAAAGGCCTAAGTGTGAAAAGTTGAACAACTCATTGTAGCAGATTGAGAGGGTTACAAGGACAGAGTTGTACATTCTCTATCAATAAACAGTCCATGTTTCTTGTAGGCTAGATATGAAATATTTAAAGGAAGCCAGCCTGAATAGTTTTTAAAAACTTTGCCCAAGTAGACTACTTATAAGGCAAGCAATTCCAACAGAGGAAACCTGATTCAGGGGCTTAGTTATGAAAGTGAATAAGCCAGTGGTGGCACTCTGGGACCTGCAGTTGTAAATACCCAGAGTGTGGAGGTTACTTTAAGGAATCTACATAGCTGAAGAGCCATAACTGTACCTTTTAAATACAAGATGTTCAGTCCTTATCTCCTCCAAAGAAAATCTAGAAAATTACCTTTAAAAAGGACTTGAAACTAGTGAAAACATTTTCTAAATTCAGGAAGAAAGCAGGATTTTTGGGAGGGGCCAAAGAAGATCTCAGATGGTTTGATAACACTCTTAAAGAAATTAAACTAGTAGGAAAAGATAATCGTGGAGATGCCTATGAGATAATTACTCTTTCCTGGAAATAAGAATATCAAAGGAACATTTATTCCTGTCTAAGTGAGCAAGTACTGAAACTAAATAAGTAAAAAAAAAAAGTACATCCTTTTTTTTTTGTATTATTGAAATTTTAAAAAAAATCTTTATTGTTCAGTTTATTAATTACATTGTTCCCTTTTCTCCCCCCTATAGCTCCCCTCCACCTGGTACCCATCCCACCCTCCGCCCTCACCCCCCTCCACTGTCCTCTCCCATAGTTGTATGATTTTTGTCCAGACTCTTGCTGCACTTCCCACACCCCCTTTCTCCCCAAGAGTTGTCAGGCCATTCCCTCTCTATGTCCTTGATTCTGTTACATTCACCAGTTTATCCTGTTCATCAGCTTATCAATTCACTTGATTTTTAGATTCATTTGTTGATAGATGTGTATTTGTTGTTCCTAATTTACACTTTTATCTTTTTCTTCCTCTTCTTAAAGAATATCTTTCAGCATTTCATATAATATTGGTTTGGTGGTGATGAACTCCTTTAGCTTTTTCTTATCTGCGAAGCACTTTATCTGACCTTCAATTCTGCATGATAGCTTTGCTGGATAGAGTAATCTTGATTGTAGATTCTTGCTATCCATTACTTTGAATATTTCTTGCCACTCCCGTCTGGCCTGCATCGTTTCTGTTGAGAAATCAGCTGACAATCGTATGGGTACTCCCTTATAGGTAACCATCTGTTTTTCTCTTGCTGCTTTTAATATCCTCTCTTTGTCTTTTGCTCTTGGCATTTTAATTATGATGTGCCTCGGTGTGGTCCTCTTAGGGTTCCTATATATTGGGGTTAGGTGCACTTCTTGGACTCCTAAGTCAATTTCTTTCACCAGGTGTGGGAAGTTTTCGGTCACTATTTCTTCAAATAGGTTTTCATTGTCTTGCTCTCTCTCTTTTTCTGGCATCCCTATAATTCAGATGTTGGTATGCTTGAGGTTGTCCCAGAGGCCCCTTACACTATCTTCAATTTTTTGGATTCTTTTGGATTCTTGCTTTTTCAGCTGAGTGGATTTTACCTCTTTGTATTTCACATCTTTAACTTGGTTCTTGGGGTGCTCCAGAGTACTTTTAGGTCTTTGTATAATATTTTTTATTTCAGTCAGTGTATGCTTAATTTCTGGTTGGTCCTTTTTCATATCCTTGAGAGTCTCCTTTATATCCTTGAGGGTCTCCTTCATTTCCTTGTAGGACTCATTCATTTCCTTTGCAGTCTTGCTTATTTCCTTATAGTCCTCGATCTTTTGTTGGAGCCTCTTGAAAAACCCTATAACCGTAGTTTTGAATTCCATGTCCAGTCGTTTTTTTTCCTCCATTTCTTTCACATCTGATTTCTTTCCATGTCTCTGCATGGTGGCTGCTTCCCTGAGTTGGTCAATTAGCTTTGTGTGGTAGACGTCTTACTAGGGACAGTGGCTCATCCTCCCCAGTTACCTGAGGTGGATATGGGTTGCACAGTCTTGCTGAAGTTAAGCTCAGGTTAATCGTTGTTAGCACTTGGAGGGTTGACCTCCAGGCCAATTGTCTGTGAAGCTCAGCTGTGCTCAGGTTGGATGGGCGGAGTCTCCAGGCCAAGCAGACAGCGTTAGTTCCGCCCCGTGCGGCCCCAGGGACTCTGTGCCGGGGGCAATGGCTGCCAGCACCTCTGAGAGAGCAGCTGCCGAACTCCACCGGCTGCCGGGGAATTCAGACTCTTCCCAAATGACTCTGCAAAGCCAATGTCTCACTCAGGGTCGTAAAACAAAGCAGACTGACGGTTTTCTGAATGAGAGGGTAAGTCACGAGTGCTCTCTGCGCGGTCACGCAGCTGAGCTGTTCACACAAGCTGCCTTCTCCACAAGCCGGCACACCCGGCAGCACCCGAGCTTCGGCATGCCCTCCCACTGTCCAGTTTTCACCCCGTATGATAGTGGGTTCTCTGGACTTCGCCCAGAGCTGGAGAATCAGTCCAGTGTGACGTCTTTGTCTCCCCGTTTGAGACAACTGGCTGGTTTTCAGCCTCCCGCCCTCTCCGCTGGCGCGCTCCAAACCTCTCTCCGCACGAATCTTTCAACGCTGTCCTCAGCTGCTCCTGTGAGTCAGTGTCTTATTTTCACTGTGATTTGTGGAATTTTCACTTGGCCAGCTTTCTGGTGATTCTGGAAGGTGTTTGTTCTTTCGTTAAGTTGTAGTATTAAAATTGCTGAGCACGACGGCAAGATAGGTGTTTTGCCTATGCCGCCATCTTGGTTCCTCAAAAAAGTACATCCTTAACATAAGTCTTAAACTCTAGACCAGAGATTTACTAGTGTGCAACAAGAATTTTTAAAGCATGCAATACCTGACTATTTAGTCAGGGGCAATGACCTCTTTTTCCTTAGACTGTCAAATAAAAATGACAACGGCCAATACAACAATAGCCATCTGGTGTGAATGAATCAAAATTATAACCATTTTTTTTTGTCAGACTGGCAATAAATACATATTTTTGGTATGCCACAGAATCTTAGTAATTAGTTTATGTATGCCATGAGATGAAAAAAAGGTTAAAAATCGCTGCTCTAGATAATTCAATGAAATAGGTAGGTGGAAAGTCAGGGTACTTTTTTGTTCAAAGGAAGATATTGATAAGCTTATAAAACTTACAAGGGAAATTTAACTAGGGGGCCTAATTTTTAAAATAAATTTGAAAAATTCTTCATAAATGAAAAAAATTGTACATAAGGATACAAATGAACAATATCAGAAGGTGCAAAATAATGGTCATATATGCTCCAATCTATATACTAACAAGCATACCAAGCAACAACTTATGAGATAACAACAGTTGTGGGAGGTGTAATACGCCCCGCTTAAAAACCAGACAAAAAATAAGCAAAGGGCCCTGGACAGATGGGAGATTAGTTGGAGCATTGTCCTGTACACCAAAAGGATGTGGGTTCAATTCCTGGTGGGGGTGCATGCCTAGGTTGTGGGTTTAATCCCCAGTCAGGGAGGAGGCAGCAGATCAATGTTTCTCTCTCCCTCCCTTCTTCTCTCTCTAAAAAAATAAAGAAACATATCCTTGAGTAAGCCTTAAAAAAATAAAAAATAAAAAAATGGGCAGTTCAGCCAGTGTGGCTCAGAGGTTGAGGGTCGACCCTGGAACCAAGTTCGATTTCTGGTCAGGGTACAAGCTCAGGTTGTGAGATCAAATCCCCCAGTAGTGAGTGTGTAAAAGGCAGGCGATCAATGATGTTTTTCTCTCACTGTTGTTTCTATCTCTTTCTCTCTCTGTATAAATCAATAAAAACATTAAAAAAAACCCCAAAGGTATAGATAATTTGAACGACACAGTAAATAAATTCAAAATAATGTATTTATAAATACATAACTATATATACAACATACATTGTGGGGCAAAAGTAGGTTTATAGTGTTCACGTAAAAAATAACACAATAATTAATAAACAATAACATAAGAGTAAACTCTTTCATGTACTCACAATTGCAAACCTACTTTTTGTCCCACCCTGTAGGTATATGTTGTTAGAAAACTGACCAAACCACTCAGAACACATCCTCACATAATGCAAATAGCTCTAAAAAACTGATATAATTGGGGAGAACAAAAACACAGTAGTGAATAATCTATGATTATAATGGTAATCATAAAGGTAATACAACTACTTATCACTAAATGTCTATGAAAATACTGTATGTCCAACTTTTTAGGAGACCAGTGAAGTAATATTGAAATATATGTTTAAATATGATTATTAGAAAACAAGAAACAAGCCAAAAGAAGCAAGTTTTTTGAAAACAGTAGTAAGATGGACAAACCTCTATCAGGACTGGTCAAGAAAAAGAGGATATAAATAAAACATATTAAAAAGTGCAATTAATGAAAGAAATAGCACAGTTTTATGAAGTAATATAATAAACTATAAAATAATAAATCTGAAAGCAGTGATGAAATTGTTTTTTAAAGTTTACAAAAAGCAAAAACTAGCACAAAAAATAAAATTTATATAACCACTGAATAAGTAGAAATGATAATTAAAGACCTTTTCTTCAAAATAACTGAAATGTCTTTAACAAGAGAATTCTTTCAAAGTTTCAAGGAAAAATTAATCTCTGTCAGTGAAAATTTGTTTCAGAACAGAAAAGGGCAAGAAACTATTTAATATATTTTACAGATAATTCTTTTGATTCTGAAACTGGATAAAAGGCAAGAAAAAAATTATGTCAAATTTACACATGAAAACAGATGGGAAAATCCTAAATAAGACATTAAATATAAATGTATTTTAGTAAAATACAATAAAATCAAATATATTTTGTTCAAACAGGATTTAATCTAAAAATGCAATGGTGGTTTACCATTGAACAAATCTGCTGTCAGATTAAGGTTCATCAATGAATGAAAGGAAAATCTCACAAAACAGAATACAAAAGAACTTTTATCATATATCAAAAACATATCTCAGAAATCACAGACACAAAGAACTTTTGATGCCATCTAAAAGACAAAAAGAATAAAAAACATCCCACAACCTGGGCATGTGCTGTGACCAGTGATACTTTTATAGTGCTGAAAGTCCTGCTAATGCAATTAGTCAAGAGAATAAAACAAAGGTTTTAAAGTTTAAAAAGGAGAAGACAAAACTAAAATTGTTTGCACATGACAGAATAATCTATATAGTAAACCTAACAGAATTAACAAACCATCAGAATGAATAGAGTTCTAGTAAGTTGCATATATAAGAATAACATAAAAATTAAAGATTTCTGTGCCTCAAGCAAAAACTAGGCAGAAAATACTTTTAAGACTAAATATGAATCATATGACAAAAAAACCCATAAAGTGCTTAAAACTAATCTAATAAATAATGTACAACAGCTGTAAAAAAATTTAAACCTTATGTAAAAGACCAATTAAGATTTGAATAAAAAAATGCACCAGCCCAGGCTCATGCGGAGAGAGATCTCTTTTTGATTTCCATTCCAGGCATATAATGAGGTTTCGGTTCCATCCCCAATTCCCAGACCCTAGTCCCCATTCAGAACACATATGGTAGGCAACTAATCGCTGTTTCACTCTCATATCGATGTGTTTCTCTCTCCCCCTCTCCTCCCTTCCTCTCTGTCCAAAACCAATAATAATAATTTTTTAAAAAGCATGTCTTGCCCTTCCCAGGTAGCTAAGTTGGTTAGAGCATTGTCCTCATAACACCAAGGTTGCAGGTTCAATCCCTGGTTAGGGCACATACAGAAACAACCAATATCTGCATAAATAAGTGGAACAACAAATCAATGTTTCCTCTCTCTCTCTCTTAAAATACACACAGACACCACCACCACCACCACCAACAACAACAATAAATTAAACACAGTTCAGATATTAAAATCCCAGCCAGTTTTTGAGGAATTAAACAACTATACTTTAAAAATTCATATAGAAGGGGGAAAATGCCCATAAATAGCTAAGTGGATTTTAAAAAGAAAGGTAAAGAAAAAATCACCCAATAACAAAAGGCTGTATTTATAATATCCTATCTAATAAAAGAGTAATATGCAAATTTGACCTTACCTTTGTCACACCCATGAGCCACGCCCATCAGCCAATCAGGAGCAGATTATGCAAATAAGCCCCAACCAAGATGGCTGCCGCCACTGAGAGCAGGAGGAAGGCTTGGGTTTCCCCCACAACAGAGGAAGCCTGCCATTGCCAGCCTAGGCCTCCACTCAATGTTACAACGTTTTAATTATAAAAGATACAGAAATGGAGGCAGCCACTGAGCTGGAGAGAATAGAGGCTTGGGTTTCCCTGGCAATGGAAGAAGCCAAGCTTTCAGCCAGCTGTTGCCACCCTAGGCCTCCACTCTAGGCTACAAAGTTTCAAACAGAAATGGCTGCCGCCCTGGAGCAGGTAAAAGGCTTGGCTTTGCTCCAGGCTACAAAGTTTCAATTGTAGACATAGATTAACCCCAGATCCCAGGGCCTCCACTTGGGTTGCTGGGGGGCGTGGCCAGCCTGCAGACCTCCACAGGCCCCTCGCCCAGGCCACTCCTCACCAAGGGAACCTCCACCCTGATTTGGGACACTCTTCAGGGCAAACCAGCTGGCCCCCACCCAGGTACCAAGCCTCTACCTTACCTAATAAAAGAGTAATTTGCAAATTGACTATCACTCCAACACACAAGATAGTTGCCCCCATGTGGTCAAAGATCCTGCCCCTATGTGGACACAAGATGGCCAGCAGGGGAGGGCCATTGGGAGGTTCCAGGCCCTGCAAGGGAGGGCAGTTGTGGGCGATCAGGCCAGCAGGGGAGGGCAGTTGGGAAGGACCAGGCCTGCAAGGGAGAGCAGTTGGGGGCGATCATGCCTGCAGAGGAGGGAAGTTAGGGGTGACTAGGCTGGCAGGGGAGGAAAGTTGGGGGCAAACAGGCTGGTAGGGGAGCAGTTAGACATCAATTAGGCTGGTAGGGTAGTGGTTAGCGGGTGATCAGGCTGGCAGGCAGAAACAGTTAGGGGCAATCAGGGAGGTGAGCAGTTTTGAGCCAGCAGTCCTGGATTGTGAGAAGGATGTCCGATTACTCATGTACGCCCGATCCTATGAGGATCCGGCGTAAACAAGCAGTCGGAAATCCCTCGAGGGGTCCCAGATTGGAGAGGGTGCAGGCTTGGCTAAGGGACATCCCCCCGTCCCCCTCCCCCCCCCCCCCCCCCCGCACGGATTTTGTACAACGTGCCTCTAGTATATTATAAAGCTACCATAAAACAGAGTTTGATACTAGATTAGAAAGAGAAAAAAAACCCGTGAAAACAATAGACCCTACCATAGTTGGTATTGGGACAATATAGATGTGCATCACAAAGTAGGAGAGGATTTTTAATGACCTTGCTAGGATCTACATTCTCTCACATACATTTTTCCCAATTTTTAGGCAAAGCTCTGTAAATACAATTATTAAATATCTAGCATAGTAATAATACAATTTAAATGCCTTATTTCCTTTCTCCTACTTCTATACCATTCCAAAGAAGCCCACTTGAAAAATCCTATCTCTTTTGAAGTCTTCTTTCTTTTTTTTAAAGGGAAAGTTCTATTTCTTCATTGATATTTCCTCTGGACTAGTTTCTTCATTGATATATCCTACATAAAAGAACTGTAATATGAATGAAACAGAAATAAAAACATTGTCAAAATAAAAAACAAAAAGAGAAAAATAGGAAACATTTCGTTTCAAACCTAACCTTAAAATATAAAAGTAGAACCTACAGTGATAAGTACAGGGTAGGGCAAAAGTAGGTTTACAGTTGCAAGCACAGGAAACACAGAGCTGACTTTTATATTATTAAACCCATTTTTGCCCCACCCTGTATATTAGGGTTTTACTACTATATGTGAAGTATATCAATAATGCTGGGGAAAGGACATTACAATATTAATGATTAAGATTTTAATTACACTTACTGAAGTATCAGAGTAACCAATCGAATAGCTTCCACAGCAACATCATATTCCTTATCAAGTGTCATTGATACAATGCGATCCTGAAAATAAATTACAAATCAAATTATCCATGAGCAGAAAACAAGTTGGGACAGACCTAAGGAAATGTCTTTGACAGGATATATACAAGACTAAAGATAAATTAAAAGGAAAACTCAAATCTTGAAATAGTATTATCATAGTCCTACTTACAGAAAGAAAATATTAGGATAAATGTTCATAATCTAAAATCTTTCTTATTGACTGGCATTCCTTAACATTGAGACAAATAAATGTTAACTTGCAAAATTAATAAAATTATTTAAAGCTGTAATAAAGAAAATCTTGTTTTAAGCAGGAGAATCTTTTATTGGCAGGAATAAATAAGCATTCATGTGGTAATGTATTTTGTACAGCGAATATTCACTCATTTATTTAATACAGATTTATCTAAAGAATATGTAGTAAAGGATATCGATTAAATACTTTTTATGGTAATGTAATTTGCTAAACTAGCTATAACTAGCATTTTTAAAGTGAAAAATAAATTAAGTCTAAGCATTCTTGACGCTTACCTTGAATCGGTTTGTGAATAGCTCCAATTTGGGGAATAATTCTCTGTTAGTATATAGACTCTGTAGAGCTTTCAAACACTTTAACCTGACTTCTCCTTGCTATAGAAATACAAATAAAAACACAACAGAAGCCATCAATAGAGCCAAAAGGATTGAAAAGATTTTCTAATCTTTATGAAGACAAGTAATTTTTAGATTCTATTTACTTCATATTGCAAAACAACATAGGGTAAAAGTGAACAATTTTATAGTCTGTATTTCACTATATTTAATAAAAAATGCAATGAAAACACTTTGGTTACTTGAGAATAACCTACACCCTTTTCAAACATTTACCAACTCTGATTCAACATGGAGTATTATACTGTGGCACTTTGAGAGAATTTTTAACCTAGGATTTCAATTAGAGAAGAGCATACTAATTTGGCCTTCATGTAACTACTGAATAATCCTATAGGGAAAACCTAATTTCATATTTAAGGGTCACCATTTATCAATTTATGGAATACCTTTCATATTCTAGAAAAAGCAGTTAGTAAACAGATAAACAGCAGAATGTTTAAAACAGCAAAATAAAAGAATGAAGTGTTCTGGGTTTGCTATTTACTAGTATGCAAATTTGTACATGGGGTCTGGCTGGCCTGCCCTGATGGGGGCCCAACAGAGCCGGGCCGGTGGGGGAGAGGGACTGTAGAAGGTTGGCTGGCCAGCCCCACTCCATTCGGGTGTTGGGGAAAGATCGGGGCCTGAATCAGGCTGGTTGGCTGCCACAGTGCACATCAAAGCCACCAGTCAATTCTGCCATTATGATTGCTGTATATACACACACACACACTAGAGGACCAGTGTGCAATACACACACACACACACACACACACACACACACACATATACATATACACATACACACACACACACACTAGAGGACCAGTGTGCAATACACACACACACACACACACACACACACACACACACATACATACACACACACTAGAGGCCCGGTGCGCAAAATTTGTGCACGGGAAGGGGGTTGCCTCAGCTTGGCCTACACACTCTCCAATCTGGGACCTCTAGCTCCTAACCAGTCACTAAGGGACGGGGGATGTCCCTTGACTAAATGGGCAGTCAGACATCCTTCTCACAATCCAGGACTGCTGGCTTCAAACTGCTCACCTGCCTGCCTCCCTGACTGCCCCTAACCGCTTCTGCCTGTCAGCCTGATCACCCCCTAACCACTACCCTGCCAGCCTAATTGATGTCTAACTGCTCCCCTACCAGCCTGTTTGCCCCCAACTTCCCTCCTCTGCTGGCCTGATCACCCCTAGCTGCCTTCCCCTGCAGGCTTGATTGCCCCCAACTGCCCTCCCTTGCAGGCCTGGTCCCTCCCAACTGCCCTCCCCTGCTGGCCTGATCGCCAACAACTGCCCTTCCTTGCAGGGCCTGGAACCTACCAATGGCCCTCCCCTGCTGGCCATCTTGTGGTGGCCATCTTGTGTCCACATGGGGGCAGGATCTTTGACCACATGGGGGCAGCCATCTTGTGATGGTCAATTTGCAAATTATTCTTTTATTAGATAGGATAGAGGCCTGGTGCATGGATGGGGCCAGCTAGTTTGCCCTGAAGAGTGTCCCAGATTAGGGTGGGGGTTCCCCTGGGGTGAGGGGCAGCTTGGGCGAGGGGCCTGTGGAGGTTTGCAGGCTGGCCACACCCCCCAGCGACCCAAGCGGAGGTGCTGGGATCTGGGATTAATTTATGTGTACAATTTAAACTCTGTAGCCTGGAGCAGAGCTAAGACTTCTGCTCGTTCTGTGGCGGCAGCCATTTCTGTTTGAAACATTTTAGCCTAGAGTGGAGGCCTAGGCTGGCAACTGTAGGTAGAAAACTTGGCTTTCTCTGTTGCCAGGGAAACCCAAGCCTCTGTTTTCTCCAGCTCAGTGACTGTTGCCATTTCTGTATCTATAATTGAAACTTTGTAGCATTGAGTGGAGGCCTAGACCAGCAATGGCAGGCAGAAAGCTTGGCTTCCTCTGTTGCCAGGGAAACCCAAGCCTTCCTCCTGCTCTCAGTGGCATCAGCCATCTTGGTTGGGGTTTATTTGCATAATCCGCTCCTGATTGGCTGGTGGGCATGGCTTGTGGGTGTAGCGAAGGCATGGTCAAATTTGCATATTACTCTTTTATTAGATAGGATATAGATAAAGTTATTAACTTGGAGTAGATATTGGTGACCAAAGTGTGTTCAGCATCATCTAGAAATTTATCTAACTCCTTCAAAGGATTCAAAGAAGATGGAAGGAAGGAAGCAATGTATTATAACAGTAGGTATCCAAGTTTTGGAATCAGACAAAACTAGATTTTATTTCCAACTCTATAGCTTATAAGCTATATGAGAGATAGCAAGTATATTAATCACTCTAATAGTTTTCTCATTTATGAAATGGGGATGCCAACTTTGTAAGACTGTTATAAGCATTAAATGCTGTGGTAGCCATGCTGGTATTGTTCAGTGGTTAGAGTGTAGCCTGCATACTGAAGGGTTGCTGGTTGATTCCTGGTGAAGACACATGATCAGACTGCAGACTCAATTCTTGGTGGGAGGTATGCAGGAGGCAGCTGATTGATGTTCCCCTCTCACATCCATATATCTGTCTTTCTCCTCCTCTCTAAAAAAAATTCAATTAAAAAATACAAAAAGAATATCTGGGTGGATTCAGCTGAGAACCTTGAACTCCAAGCTTCTCAGGAACTTGTGGGCCTGAAATTAAGGCTCAATTATCTCTTGTTAGAGGATAGTACACCCTCCAGTCCTGGCTATATGGAAGTCTCAAGTGAAGTAAGTGCCGTTAAGAATAATGCTTGTAGCTCTCCTCACGATCTACAGCAAGCTCCCCTTGTGGCCACCCAGGTAACATCAAATCTCAGCATGGCCCAAGTGGAAAGTAATATGTCTATGAAGGATTATCTATAATAATAAAAGCATAATACGCAAATCAACCGAACAGCTGAACAGTGGAAAGACCATCCGGACAACCTTCTGGATAAAGCCAGGGCTGCGAGGGCCTCTACTATGCCATAAGTGCTAAAGGAATAGGCCAATTTATCAAGAAAGAATTAGAAAAACATGGTAGAGAATAGCTGCTGAGGGTACTGGACCTGGGAGTAGGAATGAAAAACAGGAAAGTTTTTGGATCTGGGACAATTTCCCTTGACTCAGGATTTAAGGCCCTGTTAAGGATCCCTGGAAATGGCCCAACATATTGCTGGATAGCTCTTGGAAAACGTAATGGTGCATATTAAATAAAACAGATGCTAGAATTGTGTGCCAGACTGTGAAAAAAGGAATTCAAAGACACAGGGAACTAAGAATGTAATAAAGGACCTATCATATAAGCCACCAGTTGAGTATGTTTCTCAGGAGGGCCTAGAGAATACTTTGTTTACCAAGGCAAGGAGGACAAGACTTGTGATAGAGGCACAGACATTACTGAGAAGCTCCACAGGGGTTATGTTTTATAGGCTGAGACTGACAATAGGAGATTTTCAAACAGAATCTAGACACCAAGAGCCAAGAAATGATAAGATCATAGAACAGCAGAGAACTATTAGATCCAAGGGGGGCATAATTCAGGGATGGGAAAAAGTAGGTTTATAGTTATAATACAAATAAATAATATAGCCAAAATATGGCATATTGTTCAACAAAAGTGTGCTAGGGAATAGGACATTAATTATTCTGTTAATTCAAGACAATGCAAGCAGCAGTGCTGATACCCACAATATCAAAATTTAACAGTCCGACTTCCTACTCAGGAAGGCCTCCAGAGTTTGGGGGTTGACAGATTATCACAGGTTAAATATGAAAGTTGCAGCTCTGGTTCCAGCAGTCCTTGATATTATTACTGTCACTGAAACAGTGGCAACCCAAATGGAAACTAGTACACTGTTACTGGTCTGGCTAATCCCTTTTACTTGATGCCATTGGAGGATAAAGATCAGAACCAATTTGTATTCACAAAGACTGGCCTACAACATATTTTTACTACTAGAGGCCCAGTGTACGAATCCATGCACTGGTGGGATCTGGCTAGCCCACCCCAATGGGCTCCATCGGCCCGGGACTTGTGGGGGGGGGGGGGGGCCATGGGTAATATAGTCAGCTTGCCCCATCCCTAATCAGGGTATTGGGGGATGGCCAAGGGAGGGGCCACGGGTGGTTGGCCAGCTGCTGCAGTACATGTCATAGTCACCAGTCATTCTGGTCATTCCTCCGTTCTGGTAACTGGACTTTTAGCCTATCTAATAAAAGAGCAATATGCAAATTGACCATATCTCCACTATAACCACAAGCCACGCCAACCAGCCAATCAGGAGCAAATATGCAAATAAACCCAACCAAGATGGCTGTGGCCACTGAGAGCAGGAGGGAGGCTTGGGTTTCCTCGGATATGGAGAAAGCCAAGCTTTTTGCCTGCCCT
This sequence comes from Antrozous pallidus, assembly GCA_027563665.1. NCBI lineage: Eukaryota > Metazoa > Chordata > Mammalia > Chiroptera > Vespertilionidae > Antrozous > Antrozous pallidus. The sequence goes on along the minus strand of CM050524.1, from coordinate 32,856,517 downwards.
TGCTAGCCTAGGCCTACTACACTCAATGCTACAAAGTTTCAATTACAGAAGATACATAAATCCCAGCAGAAATGGTGGCAGCCATGGAGCTGGAGAAAGCCGGAGGCTAGGGTTGCCCCGGTAATGGAGGAAGCCAAGCTTTCCACCTGCCCTGGACAGCTCAGGTCTCCGCTTAAGGCTACAAAATTTCAATTATAAAAAATATATAAATCCCAACAGAATTGGTGCCACCACGGAATGAGCAGAAGGCTTGGCTCCACTCCAAGCTACAAAGTTTCAATTGTAGAAGATACATAAATCTCAGATACCAGGGCCTCCGCTTGGGTCGCTGGGGGGCATGGCTGGCCTGCACAGAGCTATCCACCACAGGCCCCTCGCCCTGAGCGCCCCACACCCCAAGGGAACCCCCACTTTGATCCAGGACACCCTTCAGGGCAAACCGGTCAGCTCTCACTTGTGCACCAGGCCTCTATTCTATCTAATAAAAGAGTAATATGCAGATTGACCATCACTCCAACACATAAGATAGCTGCCCCCATGTGGTCAAAGATCCTGCCCCCATGTGGACACAAGATGGCTAGGAGGGGAGGGCACTTGGGAGGGACCAGGCCTGCAAGGGAGGGAAGTTGGTGGCGATCAAGCCTACAGGCAAGGCCAGTTAGGGGTGATCAAGCCTGCAGGTGAGGGCAGTTTGCGGTGACCAGGCTGGTAGGAGGAAAATTGGGGGTGACTGGGCCTGCAGGGAAGGGCAGTTGTGGGAACCCAGGCTTGCAGGGGAGAGTAGTTGGGGGACACAAGACTTGCAGGGGAGGGCAGTTAAGAGTGACCAGGCCTGCAAGGGAGGGCAGTTAGGGGCAAACAGCCTGGCAAGGAGCAGTTAGGCATTAATCAGGCTGGCAGGGGAGTGGTTAGGTGTGATCAGGCTGGCTGGGAGAAGTGGTTAGGGGCAATCAGGAAGGCAGGCAGGCGAGCAGTTGGGAGCCAGCAGTCCTGGATTGTGAGGTGGATGTTCGACTGCCCAATAGTGTTAGGCCTAAACAAGCACTTGGACATCCCTCGAGGAGTCCCAGATTGGAGAGGGTACAGGCTGGCTGAGGGACCCATCTCCGCTCATTCCCCCTGCACGAATTTCATGCACCAGGCCTCTTTTATATATAGATAGTTCTACAGGGATACCTAATTTCCTCCACAATACACCACCAGTGGGTGGGGCTTGATCTTCAACAAGCCCAAGCCCCCACATAAATGTTAGTCACTCATCCTATTTAATAAGAGTAATATGTAAATTGACCATACCTCCACTACACCCACAAGCCATGCCCACCAGCCACACCCAGCAGCCAATCAGTCCAAGTATGCAAATCAACCCAGCCAAGATAGGAGTTAATTTGCATATCCAGATGCAGAAGACAGCATAGAAGGAAGCCAAACACTACAGAAGGGAGCAAAGCTGCAGAGAAGCAAGCAAGTGGGGCAGGGGAGAAGGGAGGGAACCAGGCGGGAAGGGGGAGAAAGGAAGGAGCGAGGCAGAGAAGATAGGGAGTGAGGCAGCGGAGATGGGAGAGAGCGAGGCAGTGGAAAAGGGAGGGAGCAAGGCAGCAGAGAAGGGAGCGAGGCAGCAGAGACAGGAGAGAGCTTTGTTCAGGCCCCAGGAAGCCCTATTCTTGTAGGAACCTTCCTGCAACAGGTCTCTAGTTACATTAATAACATCCTGATAGCAAGACCTACCAAAAAACGTAGCTATAGTGTTGTACTTAATCACTGAAGGAACGATTAGCACCAATTTGAATATAAATCCAGGTAAAGTCTAGGGCCTGGCACAGCAGGTACAATTCCTAGAGGCCATTTGGCAGGGAGCCAAAGAAGTATTTCAGAGATGATCAAACAAAAATTGTAGGCCACAGGAGCTCCCACCAATAAAGAGGAGGCGGTACAGCTATTGGGCCTCCTTCTGTAATTAAAACAGCATGTATCTCACCTGGGTACTCTCTTGGCCTCTTTAATCAAAGTGACCTGAAAAGCAGTCAGTTTTAAATGAGGGTCTTTGCAGCAGCAGGCCTTGAAAGCTGTTTTAACAAACTGTGGTCCAAGCACAGCCATTGGGACCTTTAAGCCTGTTCCTCTGACGGAACTTCAGATTTCCATAACCACCCCCGCCAAACACTTAATAGAATCCGTGGCAGCAGGAAACTGCCACTGGGGTGCACTGGCTTCTTGGATTCTGGACCTACAAACTTCTACGCAGTACATTTCTTTTGAATGACATTTCCTTGCTTGCTATTGGGCACTGGTAGAGATGGAGCACTTTATGGATGGAGTGCCACAAATGATACTAAAATCTGTACTGCCCATTCTGACGTGGCTGATCAGGAAGTCTACTAATAAAACTGGAAAGGCTGAACAGGACTTAATCTTAAAAAGGAAATAGAACGTCTAAGATTGGGCCAGCCAGAATCTCAAGGGATCAGCTGGTTCCAAAGGAAAAAGCCACTTATTAGAAAGGCCCAAAGAATCCACAGGAAATGCTTTCACTTTTCCTGAGGCTACCTGGGGCCCAGGAGTCAAAACCATGTCTGCTGAAAATGTGGCATGGTTTACCGACAGCACATGGAGTCTAATAAATGACAGCCGTCATCAGGCCATCTTTTGACTCTGACCAGATTTGGACATTTCAACTAATGGGCCAAGCTCCAAAATATGGTAATGATGGTGTAGGCCAACCCTACCAACATGCCTTGATACATTTTCACCAGCTCATTGCTGTTGTCAATGGCCCTGGTGAGGAGAATGGCATTTAAAAGATTAAACAAGAGTATCCTCCACATGGAGAAAAAAACCTATGGCAGTACCTTACTGCCTAGGCAGGAAAAATATGTCATTAATGTAGACACTCATGGAAAATGCCTTAAAAACAACAACACATGTATGGAACTCTTATAATTGTTATGTACTCAAGTCATCCAGAGAGGAGAATCAAGACACATTTAACCAGGGGTCTGGCAGATTTACTTCTTACCCCTAGCCATGGACACAGATGATGCCTCACTAAGCATTAACAGTTACTCAGGCTATAATATTCTCATTCTGGTCATATTTTTGGGAGACCCTATGGACTTCACTATGATTAAGGAACATCCTTCACTCTCCAAGCAAGACAACGAGCACACTCTCATGGAATGTGAACTTTTCATGCACTCTATCACCCGCATGTCGATGTAGCCACTGTACAAACTAACAGCAACTAAACAAAAACGAAACAATTAAAGAAATGAACCAAGATATCTTGCTAACAGATCTGTGTACCTCCATCGATCTAGGCGTGTATGGCTACTACTAAAGACTGCCATGGAAAACATGGTATTGCGACACACGTTAGAAAATATTGAGCTTGAATGGGATGGGAGTGGAGTTGGCAGCTGTGTGTTTAGGCTGTGCCCCATGAAATCCCAATCTAAGTATACAAATCATTCTTTTGCATTTTTCCTCTTGGAGTGTACATCTATAGCGCACCCCAGACTATGCTCCTTGACTCTAATCAAAATATGATATTCCCTTTGGGCACTTCTGTTTTATGGGATACTTAACTGGTGGATAAAATGAAGGAACACTGGTGTGCTAGGGTCCTTCTAGTGGTGCTAGGATAATTTGGTTCTTCTCATCAGATGGATGCCACTTGGACATGTAGAGTTTATGCAAGATGTGACCTCCCTACATAGACTGACTAAAAAGTCTGGGTTAAGCAACAAGAGCAGTGGGGGCCCACAGAAGTAGCATTAGGATTGGGACAGGCAGTCTGGGAGTCTGGGCTGCAATGTTCAGGCAGCCAGTTCCACAAGTAGTAGAGATATCCTGGCCTCAGGAGGTTCATGGATAGAGAGGGGTGTGGGAAGATTCATCTTTCCTCTTTTCATTCCTATAGAGATTTTTTTGATTTTTTTTTTTTGGCGGCATAGGTAAAACACCTATCTTGCTGCCATACACAGCAAGTTTATTTATTATTTTTTTTCTTTTTCTTTTTTAATTATTTTTTATTGATTTTTTGCAGTATAATAGTAGTACATGTTTTCCTTTCCCACTCCCCCTTATCCTCCCCCCAGCCTCCCCCACCTATAGAGATTTCTATTGTGATAAAACATCCTGACCAAAATCAGGATAGCTGTAGTGAGAGCAGACAAAATAAAGCTACTCAGACCTCCCTCAAATTGTCAGGTGACCCTTTTGATACAGGTCCAGATGCAGTCATTCTCTGAAGTCCCTTGCTTTACTAATTACTTATAATGTTAGAAACAACCAGAATGATGATTATTGATCTATATATAGTGGCATTTCAAACCTGGAAGCTCTGGTTGTAACTTTTCTCTCTCTGCAACCATGTGGCAAAAGCAAGTTAAGATTGTATATGACTGATCTAGTCAGCATTCTGAGAATAAGTCCCTGAAAGGTGTCACTTGCACCCCTCTGGGTTATATATTTTCTCTATGGACCCCCAAAATGGGCAACAAAATGTCAGTCTCCAGGGCAAGGATTTTGTTGTCCAAAGAGTTATAGGGCTCACAGTCAAAGTGAGCAACTTCGCAGACGCTAGAAAGAACTCACTTTGCTAACACACCACAGAGTGGCTAACAATACCCTCCTGGGAAGATAAACTAACCATTCTGTTGTCCAAATTCTAATACCAGGTATAGGTATAGAGGGACTAGAAAAAACAGTGTACAACCTATTTACCAGTCAAGGTAGTGATGGGTAATTAAATAAATCTGCTGGCAGAACAAGACGGTGTTTGTGTTATTGCCAGAATTTCTTGCTGTATATACTAGTACATTAAAAATTCGAAGAACTTAAAAAACTGAGCTGGTAAATATCTATGCTTAGGTGGGATGGTTATCAGCTGTACAGTTTCAGCACCTCCCTCTCACTTTTTGACCCTTAGTTTTCTTAATCCAGGCATTTGGGGTGCTTGACAAACACCATCTTCCAGAGAAGCCTGATCTTCCTCCTAGATCTGGTTCTTCTAATTACCCTTGTAAAGTGCTACCTTCAAATGACAGAAAGGCTCTATGAGCAACCCATGTACATATAGGAGGGCCCAGGTAGACACAACTCCACCTACAAGTCTGAGGTGGGTGATGGTCCTGCAGGATTTGATTTACTTTATCTGCCATTCAGTAGCTGAGCAGGAGTGGGGAGTGGAATGTTGACAGTCTCCTGCAGGAAGTCTTTTGAGCCCCCTTCACCCACCCCCTGACTGCGTAAGAATAGGCCTTGGGCCTGGAGACTCCCTTATCAAGAGATAGAGTCCTCACAGCCCTTGCAGGGTTTATCAACCTGTGTAGTACCTTTCCTGTTTCAGATTCAATATTTGTTCTTTTGTTCTGCTTAAGCTTTTTGCCATATGGCATCTGGTCAACACTACTAATAAATCTGTCCCCTGAGGGAAGGCTGCCCTGAGTTGACTCCTGGGAGGGACAGTTGGCCATGGTGGACTGACACACACTACTAAGCTGATCTTGCTTTGCCCCTTCTCTATGTGAGTAAAGCACTATTCCATCCACTGCTTCACTGTGTTGTGTTTTCCTTGGCAGCCCCAATGTCAAGATGCAAAAGTGTTGGAACTTCTACTTATGGTGACAGGCGACAGATGTCATTTACTTGACATATACAGAGATAGAAAGGTTTTGGTGAACGTAATCTGAAATGATTCAAAACAAATAAGAAGACTAACTGAAAATAGATGTCACCCAAGCACTAAAAGATTTTGATATGAGAAATCAAGCCTATGCAAGAAGGCAGCAGGAAAATTTTACACAAGTTAAAAATAAAAATGTAGAGCAGTACAGACAAAATGGAAAGGATAGAGAAAGGCAACCTAGTGTCATGAGCATAAATACAAAAAAAGATTAAGATATTTAGTCCAGAACACAGAGATTACTTTAGCTGTATATTAATTAGATTTATTCTGTGTCAAATGAAATAGTCACAGAACTAAACAACTGGGCAGAAATTTAGATGTAAATATTAGTCAACAGACAGATAATCTCTAATAACTCACTTACTTGTTGTCTCTTTCCATTGACTAAAACATATACTTTGAAACTTATATTAACTAGCAATATTTAAAAGAAGTCTGTTTTATTTAGAGGGTAAGCTGGGTTATAACCTCAAAAATTATAAAATCAAGACAGAAGAGATATCAAACTATTACACTGTACACTTAAAACTAATACAATATTATATGTCAATTTTATCTCAATAAAACTGAAAAATATGCAACTGATATTTAAAATGTAATCTTGAAAAAAACAGACAGTCCCTTCTGGGTAGCTCAGATTGTTAGAGCATCATCCCCATATGCCAATGTTGTAGATTCAACCCCCAGTCAGGGCACATATAATAAAGAACTAATGAATGCATAAATAAATAGAACAATAAATTGATGTTTCTCTCTCCCCCTTCCTCCTTTTCTTTCTAAAATAAAAAATAAATAAATAAAAAATTAAACTTTGGCCAGTGTGGCTCAGTTAGTTGAGAGGCTTCCAGTCAGATTCCAGGTCAGCACACATGGTGGTCAAGGCACATGCTGGGGTTTCTGGCTGGATCCCTAGTAGGGGGCATGAAAGAGGCAGCCAATGGAAATTCCTCTCTCCCCCTTCATCTCTAAAAAAACCCTCACAAAAATGTATTTTTAAAAAAGGACAAGTTTTATTAACTCATTTGAAAAGGCACAGGATGAGTCTGAATGCAGAAGCCATATTGTACAGAATGAGCAGTTTCAACCATACTAAAAGTAGAGAAGCAAATGACAATACTCCTCACAGGGAAAAAAAAAAAGACAAGGAGATTAAAGTGGGAATGCTAAAAAGGAAAGTTTAGAAGGCATTATTTAATTCTAACACCAAGTCTAAATAATGTAATTGGAAATTATAGAAGATTATAAAGTCATTCTACTAAAAACAATACTCCTTATGTGATTTTATAATCACCATACAAGAGAAACCCACCTTTTCCTTTATCTGGACAGAGGATTTCTACAAACAAATGCAGTTTACTGATTTTAAAATGATAAGTTTTTTGTCTTTTGATAAATCAATTCAAATCAGTATTATTCCCAGTATTATCAAAGATATTTTGAAAACCATAAAATTATATAAATTATGATAATATTAGGTCCCAAGGAAGTTTTGCAGGCCGTTTTTGCTATAAGAGAGAGTTCAGTGTATGAAGATCCTCACAAGTTGATTTCTCAGCTTCAGAATTGCTAATTTTTAATGGATAATTAAAAGAGGTCCTTCTCCCCTATCTTATTTGCCTTGGCTGATGTGGCTTAGTTGGTTGGAACGTTGTTGACCTTATTCACCTAAAAGATTTCGGATGGGACTCCCTGTCAGGGCATATACTTAGGTTGTGGAGGGGAGGCCATCAATCGACTTTTCTCTCTTCAATCGATGTCTGTCTGTCTGTCTCTCTCCCTTCCCCTCTCTCTAAAATCAGTAAAACATATCTGTTCAGGTAATGACTAAAAAATATATATGAATAAACTTTCTCTTATAGTTTGAGTCTTGGCTGAAATTCTTTCTTAGCCAGAACTCAATTACTGAGGTTGCTGAACCAAGGTCCGGTCTGACTCCACCAGTCTAACACTTGGTGCTGTTATCATAGCCAGCATAACAATTTGAAATAAATTTCTATTTTGTGAACATATGATAATTTGAGTTACAGAAAATTCAGTAATTCGTTATAAAAATTCTAATAATTTATCACCCCTACTTGATTATTTTGAAGATTACTTATCCAGGACTCAATAATGTTGGGTTCCTTCTAAAGTCAGAGTCTTTTCTAATAGAAATACATTTTCTGATAAAATATTCTAGAGTCCAAAAAAATCTATTCAACTCTGAGAAAACACTCTACTGTGTGTGACATCAGCCTAAAAAATTTTAAACCAGAAAGCTTATTTAGTTCTTACATTTTAAGGAAAACAAGGAATTTCTTTGGATTACAAATTAAAAAAAGATTGTAATTAGCTTCTTGGGATAATATATTCTCTTAAAATGTTATATGTAATAGACTGTCAAATTAAAAACATACACATATTTATTGATTTCAGAGAGGAAGGGTGAGAGAGAGATAGAAACAATGATGAGAGAAACAATGATCGGCTGCCTCCTGCAAGCCCCACACCAGGGATTGAGCATGCAACCCCCTGCAACCTCTGCATGTGCTCTGACTGGAATTTGGAATTGAATCATGACCTCCTGGTTCCTAAGTCGATGATCAACAACGGAGCCACACCAGCCGGGCTCAATTTTGGTTTTAGCATTACAGCTAAGTAAGAAGGGTTTTCATACATGGGCTGATATCTCAAATTTTATCATAGTCACATAGTGAATAGTTATTTTGCTGTATCATCTTAGATTTCCACACTATTATAAATATTTTCTAGTAATAAGGCAAGCATACCTTCTATCAAAGCCTGGAACAGAGTAACTTACCCTGTCATGAAGAGTCCAACCAACATATTTTAGGTAACTGTCATTTAGGAAGGCATCACTATACATTTTCATCCATACTCCAATTTCTTCAATACAAATTGCTCTAATCTCAGCAATAGCATCACTAGAGAAGGAAGGAATAAAGAAACAAAACAACGTGAATAATATGAAAAGCCAGAACATAGTCCATACTTATTTTCAGCAAGCAATAAATATTAACATTATTCATAATATTATATTTAACATCTGCAGGCCTCCAACTTGAGTATCTTCTATTCTTTAATATGGCTCCTGTAAAACAAAAACTACCAATACCAAACTAAAAAATAATGCTTCTGGAAATCATCTATTTCAGTTCATATATCATTGAATTAGGCACTTGGAGTTTTCTGGAAGCCTCACAAACATTATGAAGTCAACAAGCATGTTAAAATCTTCTGAGGAAATCAGAGTACCAACATCCAAATACAGAATAATGTAGATCTAAAAAATTGTTGCTCTAAATAGCTGTGAATCTTTGTAAACTGGTACACATGTAATAAAATAAATGAAAGTGATTTTTATGACAAAGACACAAACTAATATATCTATGAAGCAAAATTGCAGAAGCAAGTATTATTTGAAAATGTATGCTATTTTGCAAAACCCAAAACCTTAATGTAACTGCACAGGACAGAATTTACAGTCAGTCACAATGGAAACAACCTTGGTGACTACACTTTGAAGTGGTGGTGGAACCAACTCCAAAAGTCAGGTTTCTAGGCTCCATGCCCAGATGGCTTCACCTCACTATAAGCATTCAATATAATATCCTAAAATTTTCCTCCTCTCAAATCTATGAATCATGAGCAAATACAATGTTCATTTATTTACCTAATCTTTCCATAGGTTATTAGCTTTGGCTAAAAACAAAAAAACATACTAAACATAATAAAGTGAATCCCAACTTTCTTTTGTGGATTGATCGTCAAAGTTTCTGATTTATCATAGAACTTAAAAATTTAAGATAATTTAAAATTATCCAATTAATATAAATCAATCATCTATTATTTAACTTGGCAATAATTAGCTGAAAATTTAATATTAACTAGGGAGTTTTTCTTAGTTGCTGTTTTTGTGACAAAATGGGTGTTGGCATTCTAATATTTCATTCTTTGCTCTAATTAATCTCAGTTTCTTCTAAGTCCCTGCCATTCCTTAAAAATATAAATGTGAGAAACTTTCTTTCAAAGCTACACTACTAATCACAATCTTAATTTTCCTGTATTATTTGTTGTTATTAATACCTTTTCTTCATGGAGAGATTCTATAGCATAGAGGCTAATGGTACAGGCTCTGGAGCATGACATCCTGAGTTCAAATCCTGGCTCTGCTACTTACTAGCTGTGTGGCTTTAGGTAAGTTACATCCTCTTTCTTAGATTTCATCATCTGTAAAATAGGGATAATAACTGTACTTGGAACTCACAGAGTTATTGTGAGAATTAAATCACTAATAAAAGTAACACTTAAAAACTGTGCCTGGCACCTACTAAACCTTCCATAACTAGTTACTATTATAATTTTTAAAGTGCCATCAACCTAGTCATTTATAGACAACTAAAGGCCTGGTGCATGAACTTATGCATGGGTGGGGTCTGGTGGGCCCACTCCGATTGGGGTGTGCAGGGGCAATCGGGGGTGGTGCCAGCTGGGGGAAGGGCCATGGGCAGTTGGTGGGCTGGCCCTGCTCCTTGGTCATACTCCTGGTCGAGGGGACAATTTGCATATTAGCCTTTTATTATATAGACAATAGTGTATAAAAAGTAGCTTTACTACAATTACAAAATGATGTTTCTAAACCATTATAATACTGAACATAAATGGCTCAAGGACATTTCTAATTTTTGAAATATGAAAATTTTCAGATATAAAAGTTATAGAGATAATAAAAATATTTCAACTGTAGTATTTTAGTTAACTTAGCTCAATGTTACTATTTACCTCTTACTGATGCAATTCGCTCCCCAAGAATAAATCACTATTCTTGATTCAATGACTATCATTCCCATTTGTATCTTCATGCTTTAACTTTTTATGTACTGTTTTATGTATTTGAAATTTTACATAATTAATATCCTATTAATACCCTCTCCAATTTGCTTTTTCAAAAATTGGACAGGTTTTTTTTTTTTTTTAATCCTCACCTGAGGATATATTTTAGAGGAAGGGAGAGAGAGAAACATCGATTGGTTATCTCCCAACCAGGGATCGAATCCACAACCTAGGTATGTGCCTTGACTGAGAATTGAACCTGCAACCTTTTGGTGTATGGGACAATGCTCCAACCAACAAAGACACCCAATCAGGGCCAAACTATGTTTTGACATACATACTAATTCACATAGCTCCAGTTCCAATATGTTAATTTTAACTAATGTTTAGTGACCCTTTCTACAAATATTTTACAAATTATTTATACATTCTCTCACTGACACACATTTAAGTTGTTTCTAAGTTTTTGCTTTATTAACAATGAATGGCATGACATTCTTAGATAGTCTCCTGTGAACATGTGTGAGTTTCCCTAGAGTAGTGTTTCTCAAGCAGTACATCACGACCTATTGGCACATTATGAAATAAACTGAGTGGTAACAAAAATATAAAAGTATCTAGGATAGAAAATATTAAAACAATTCAAATGTGGCAAGGCACTAATTGTTTTTTCGTGGACGACTGTGTATATGATGTAGGTCATGGTCAACTAAGTCTGTAAGGCACTACTTTTATAGTACCTGAGAAGTGAAATTACTAGGTGAGAAAGTGTACACATTTTCAGTTTTATTAGTATTAACAAATTTCTTCATAAATCAATGCTTCACACATACTTGCCTATCACTTGGTATCGTTCTACTATTTAATATAAATTTCCATCTTTGTGAAGTGCAAATTGATGTACTTTGTCTTCTACCGGCTGTCCAAATAAAAAAAAAACAACAGCAACAAAATAACAGCAACAAAAATAAAACAGCCCCCTTCCAAAAAACAACATACAACCTCTAAACACCCAAATCACAATATTTTATTAGCTTTCTCTGTTCTATTCAGAAGTCATCACCCAGAGGTCCACTGGACTTATTCCCTGCTGTACTCTATTACCTTTAAAAAATTAATTCTAAAACAAACAAAAAAACAAAGACACAAAAAACTAGGATACCCCTTTTATCACACAATTTCAGAAGCTCAGACTGAGAACAAGATAAATAGGTATGGCACACTAATTAAAACTATAGTGACAACTAAGCATGGCCGCTTCACATATACACAGCTCATTCACTCCCATTGGCCATCACCATTACCAATGATGTTGAGATTATGGGTGGCTAATTTAAGGCTAGAGAATATAAAGGTTTAGCTTTATTTCAGTAGGAAAACCTTTTTCATAATATTTTTTGTAACCAACTCTAAGTCTAATTTCTAATACCTTTTTATTTTGCCTACTAGACTTCTGAAGAGCCTTGGAATACAGCTCTTTTCTGTATACACCACCAACATTTTAACAGCTTTCTTGACCTCTAGGAACTAACAACATTCTATTTAAGTAGATGAAGTATAAGTAAAACCTCAGTGTATTTAAAAAATACTCCCTGACTTAATTATAGGATAACTTTTGATAGTTCAGATATTTTTCTCATGCAGATAAGTCCTCCAACCCTTGGTCTTCATATAAAATTTATTTTTAAGAACTTAATCTTCATTTCTAGTGGCCTCGCTCCAGTTAGAAAGATATTGTTTATCTGTGGATATCTGTTTATTCGGAAGTTTCCAAAGCAAAGATTAAAATAGGGAGCAAAAAAGTAAGACAAGATGGAAGGTTTAAGACAATCACAACAAAGATTATTTTTCATAGTATTCTGGTATTGAAGACTTGAAATCAGTAATTAAAAATGAAGTAAGGATACATGTTATTTAAAAATTCAAAGAAATAAAACTAACTAGAAAAAAATTCTGGGGCAAAATTCTTTGTTGTTCTTGCTATTTTTTAGCATAAAAGAATAATGTTCATTTATATGAAAAAAGTATCTAATTTACTGATCCTCACAGTTAATATGTCTTTTTTTTTTCTTCTTCTTTTTTTTTTTTTTAGGAAACATAAACTTTTAATATCTGGACTTAAGCTTTTGTTTTGCATTACTTTCTTGAAAGATAGAATTTAAAATTTTTCTGCTTACAATAAAAAGAAATTTAACTTCAATGAATTTTAGTTAAATGTTTCTTGTAGCACCCTTTACAGGTGTTTTTCTACTAAGAAAGTGGACTCAATTCAAATGACACAGTATAAATTTCCGAGAATAACTTTGGCTAATAGGGCTGTTTTGACACTTATAATTATCTCTCACATACAAGGATTCTCATGAGAGCTCTAGAGTGAGAAATAATTACCAGTTTCAAGAAAGTTCACTATCTAAATTGTAGCACACAATGAATTCATGCCTCAACCAATTTTGTCACTAATAGTTGGCTACAGAAATTAAATTTCCAAATAGAACAACTATAGAGAACTTTTTCTTTTGGAAATAGCCTAGAGGAGAAAAAAATAGCTGAAGGAGTTACTGAAAAATCATATTGTATTCTTTTTTAGACTGTAACAAGAACTTAAGAATAGAAATTATAACTTAAATAGAGATGATTAAAATATGTTATTTTAAGAGAGTGTTAAGTGTTAGTATTGAGCAGTACAAGGAACAAGTAAGCATGTAGAATGATGGAGGGGAGTAAAAGTAGTCAAGAAAGGCTTCTGAGAGGTAGTAATATTTAAGTGCAGATATAAAAAATGGAAACTCTCCTGTTTGCCAATTAAATCCATATATTTCATTTCATTATTTCAGAATGATAAGAGCTATTTAAAATGCATTAGAAATTTAATGCATTTATAAAATAAAATATTTTTCATTTCATTTTTGTATTATTGATCTATCTATAATAATAGAAGGGTAATATGGTAATTAGACCCGACATCTTCCGAACGTCCTTCCTGATGAAGCCAGGGCTGGAGGGAAGCCAGCCCGTGTCCCAGGTGCCTACGGGTGGCCAGAGGGATGCCAGCCTGGATGCCAGAGTGAAGCTAGTGCCAGCAGCTGGGGGAAGGAAGGCCTACTTTTACATGATTTTTTGTGCATTGGTCCTCTAGTCCTATATAATAAAAGAGTAATATGCTAATGTGACCATACCTTCGCTATGCTACCAGCCAATCAGGAGGGGGACAGGGCCACATGCCACATGGCACCACCCCTCACGCCTCCACCGCCACTTTGCAGGGTGCTTCGGACTGGCTGGGACTGCCAGTGTGTGGTGTCCGCTCCCCAGGCCACTCTACAGGGCCCCGCAAGGGAACGGAGCAGGGACCGCGCAGAGTGGCCGGGACTACCGGTGCATTGCGTCCGCTCCGTGGGGCCCCGCAGGGGGATGGAGAGGGCACCGTGGTCTGGCCCAGAACGCCGGCGTGCGGCGTCCACTCCCCAGGCTGCTCTGCAACGGAACGGGCAACACAAGGTGTGGTGGCGCAAGGAACGGGGTGGCGGTGAGAGTGGCAACGGTGCAAGGGGTGGGGCGGTGGCACCCAAGGGGCGGGGCAGCAGCTCGAGGGGCGGGAGCCCTTTCTGGCCCTGGGGTTAGGCCACATGCCCTGTGATCCTGGGTGTGTGAGGCTGCCTGTGGCTGGGGTTGGCCTGAGTGAAGCTGGCCCAGGTCCTGGGTGCCTATAGCTGACCAGAGGGAGGAAAGCAAGGCAGAGGCAGTTAGGGGTAATCAGGCCATCAGGGGAGCACTTAGGGGCGATCAGGCAGGCAGGCAGAGATGGTTAGGAGTGATCAGGCAGACAGAGGCAGTTAGGGGTGATCATGCAGGCAGGCAGAGGGGTTAGGGGCAATCAAGTCAGGCAGGCCAGTGAGCGGTTAGGAGCCAGTGTTCCTAGATTGTGAGAGGGATGTCTGACTGCCAACAGTCAGACATCCCTGAAGGGGTCCCTGATTGGAGAGGGTGCAGGCTGGGCTGAGGGAACCCCCTCTCTGTGCACAAATTTCGTGCACCAGGCCACTATTATATATATAACAGCCTAAGCTACCTTTACAACCAGTTGACAATCCCTATGACATGCACTGACCACTAGGGGGCAGATACTCAATGCTCCCTGGTGGTCAGTGAGCTTCCACAGCCAACCTCCTGTGGTCCCCTCCCCCTCCCCTGACTGACCAATGGTCCCTCTCCCCGTCCTTACCCCCGGCCAGCAGGCCCTAATTGGCCCGCCCCCAACTGGGACTGGGCAAGATAGCCCTAATTGGCTCTGATCTCCGGCCAGGCCTAAGGACTCCACCCATGCATGAACTCATGCACTGGGCCTCTAGTTAGTCACAGTAGTGACAAAATACGTAGAAAGGCATTGTACCACAGGAGTTTCATACAGAGCAAGTGGCATGGAAAATGCTACCATATATTATTTCTTAATTTTACTAGAAACAGAATTTTAGACATAAGATTAAAAACTGAATGTTAAAGATATATAAACACTCAAAAATATTTTCAATTAATATTCGTATTTTAACTATCAATTTGACTCAACAGGTTAGGTCAAAGATAAAATGTTAGGCCTGGCTAGTGTGAATCAATGGTTGAGTGTTGATCCATGAATTAAGAAATCACGGTTTGATTCCAGTTGGGGCACATGCCTGGGTTGCAGGCTCAATCCCCAGTGTGGGGCGTGCAGGAGGCAGCCGATCAATGATTCTCTCTCATCATTTATGTTTCTACCACTCTCCCTCTCCCTTCCTCTCTGAAATCAATAAAAATATATTTTTAAAAAGATAATATGTTAGGAAATAAAAAGATTAAAATAACAGAATGACAATTTGCTCAGAATAAATCATATTATGGTCTTATATAAGAAGAGCTCTGGAAACATGATTCTGAATGTTTCCCTATAGCATAAAAAGGTGAAAAACTCAACTAGAAAATAAGACATCCACTTTTCACATCTGAATTGTTTAAATCTTTCCTGTTATTTCTTTTTCCATTAAGCTTGTTCTTAAGACCTAATAATTTTTAAATTCTTTTACCATCACTAAAATAATAGTCTTTCTTTTTTGGTTGCTTTTATGCCTCATGAATTCTTTTTAAAATTTAAATTCTCATCTGAAAATTTTATTTTTAAAAAATTGATTTTATAGAGAAAGGAAGGGAGAGTTAAGCTGGGAGGGGTTGGAAGGAAGGGGGAAGAGAGAGGTAGATGGAGAAGGCAAAGTAGAGGGAGAGGGAAAGGGAGAGATAGACATAGATGTGAGAGAGAATCATTGATGGCTGCCTCCATAGGCACCCTTACGGGGATTCAAACCCACAGTGTTTTTGGCACCGGATGGCACTCAAAACCAACTGAATGCCTGGCCAGGGCTCTCATGATCTTTGATGTTTTGCATTTTGACTATGTATAGATGTAGGATATTTTTTCTTGACTTATCAATACTCACTAAGTCTTTTCAATCTAAAGATTCTATTTTTTAAACTAAATTTGTAAACTTGAAGTTATCACATTAATACTACTACTTTCTAATACTTCTCTCAGTTTGAAATCCTATATACTAGTAAATCCTACATGAAGCCTCTTCTACCAGAAATGTCATTCCTTATCTTTTATCCCTTATTCTGTGCCTGGGTAAATTCCTCAGTATTATATTCTAATTTACTAATTGTCTTTTTAACAGTCTAATGTATGTCTTATTCATTAAATATAATCCAATGAATGTTTTTTCAGTATCAGTATTTTAAATTGTTTTTATATCCACCTGTTCTTATTATATACCATTTATTTGTTGAAGGACTGGTTCATTTGGTTTGTACAATTTCCCACATTCTGAACTTGGATAATACCAAGAGGAACTAGTCAAACAAAACACTCTTCTATTTTCCATCCTATATAATAAAGGGCTAATATGCAAATTGTTCCCACAGGAAGGGGTTCCACCAACTGGGGTTAGACATGTGCTGACCACCAGGGGGTGGTGTGGAACATGTTGAGAGTCGGTGATGCGGTTCTGGTAGTGGGTGGCAGGGGAGGCACTACTGGCCCAATGGGCCCCAACGAGAGCCAGACCGTGGTAGGATGGTGGAACAGGAGAGCAGGTAGTTGCCATGTAAAGGTGGGTATGAAGGGAGCCCCATGTGGGTGGGAAGGGAGGCCCCGGCAGGTAGCCAGCAGCTGCTAGGGACCCTACCCATGTACAAATTTTGTGCACTGGGCCTCTAGTATTCCTATAAAGTAGTAGAGTTAGATGTAGCAGTGTATATGTACAGTCATATTTAATTTTTGTTTGAAGTTGAGGTGGCAGGTGAGACTCAAAGTGTTAACTTAAAGTGCCATCTCTGCACAGTACCTTCTATTTCTAGTATGTATATACAGTAATATCTCTCCTTAATCAATAAAAAGAATGAAGCAATACTGAAAAATCAATGATTGGTAGCCATGATCACTTTGGCAGGCAGGTCATACGTTCAACTATATTTGCAATCCTATTTTGACCAGCTGATATTTTAATATATCAAAAGTAAGCTGTGATATATCCCATACTATTTTATGCAAGGTATGACTAAACAGAAAACAAATCAATAAAGTAATGATAGTAGGAAATTAAAGAACTGTTGTTTCTATGAGAAAAACAGGTTGAAAGTCTTGATAAGGGTGAGTCACTAAAATAAAGGCAATGTTATTTTGGTGTTAAAGACTGAAGTAAAATCATTTAAAAAATGATATGAATTCTGTACTCAAGATTGCATGGCTGAGCCAGAATGGACAAGTTTTATGCTCCCACTTAAAAAGAACTTTCAACTGCATGAAATATGAAAAATAGTTTTGATATGTTGAATATCACACAGAGTAGATCTGTAATAGAGGGAAACAGATTAGGTGAGCCTTAAGACTAGTGCCACAGACTGCTGCCTGCAGAAGAATCTAGGCAGAGCCTGGATATATTCCTGAGTTGAGGAAAATAAGCTGGGACTCTAGAGGACAAGGTAGCTAGAGTTTAAAAAGCATAGTACCAGAGGGGAGAGGCATAGAGAGGGAGCTATGAAAGACCCTATTTAGTCATCTGAGCAATAAAACGCACACACATGTGAACCAAACCATCCAAGCCCGGGAAAAGAATGAAAAGAGCAGAGAGATCAATCTTTGGAGAAAACATAGGGCTGAGAACTAATGAGTCAGAGCAGAAAATACTTGTCATTCACAAGGGTATAGAGTATAAGGAATGATATTATCTTATTATTGAGGGAAAACTAACTTGAGACAAAATGTGACTCTGTTCCACCTAACAACCATTTAAAAACAAGTCTTGATAGAATCAAACATAATTATGCTCTTCTCAAAAAGTTGATAAATACTTATGTCTAGCTCTCAACAAACCAAAACAGTGTTTGGCATCCAATTAATATTGCCAATCATACAAAGAATCAGGAAAATAATCTATAAGGAGAAAAAACCAATACAAACAAAACCAGAAAATGATGCCCGTGAAAACCAACATTTAAAAAATATTTTTATTATTGATAGTATTATATCTATCTGCCCTTTTTCTTCTTTACCCCAGCCTCCCAGTCTCTACCCCACCCCATGTCTTCACTACTTTATTGCCTGTGTCCATGGGCTATTCCCATAAATATGTAAGTTCTTTGGTTTCTCTCTCCTTATCCCTCAACCCACATCAAGGTAAGTCAGTCTGTTCCATGCCTCCACACTTCAGGTCTTTTTGTTGGTCACTTCATTCTGCTCATTACATTCCACAAATAAGATCATGTGGAATTGGCTTATTTAACTTGGTGTAATGTTTTCCAGGTCCATCCATGCTGTCCCAAAGGATAAGAGATCCTTCTTCTTTACAGCTACATAGTATTCCATTGTGCAAATGTTCCACAGCTTTTTTATCCACTCATCTACTGACTGGCACTTGGGCTGTTTCCAAATCTTCACTATTGTAAATAATGCTGCTATGAAAATAGGGGTGCATATATTCTTTCTGGTGGGAGTTGTGGAGGTTTCAGAATATATTCCCAGAAGTGGGATGGCTAGATCAAATGGAATTTCCATTTTTAATATTTTGTGGAAACTCCATCCTGTTTTCCATAGTGGCTGCCTCAATCTGCATTCCCACCAGCAGTAAACTAGTGTTCCCTTTTTTCCACATCTTCTCCAGCACTTGCTGTTTTTTGATTTTTTGATGATAGCCATTCTGACAGGTGTGAGGTAGTATCTCATTATAGTTTTAATTTGCATTTCTCTGATGATTAGTGACTTTGAGTATCCTATCTAATAAAAGAGTAATAAGCAGATTGACCATCACTCCAACACACAAGAAGGCTGCCCCCATGTGGTCAAAGATTCTGCCCCCAGGAGGACACAAGATGGCCACCACAAGATGGCCAGCAGGGGAGGGCCATTGGGAGTTTCCAGGCCTGCAAGGGAGGGCAGTTGTGGGCAATCAGGCCAGCAGGCAGGGCAGTTAGGGACGATCAAGCTGCAGAGGAAGGCAGTTAAAGGTAACCAGGTTGGCAGAGGAGGGAAGTTGGGGGCAAACAGGCTGGCAGGGAGCAGTAAGACATCAATTAGGCTGGCAGGGTAGTGGTTAGGGGGTGATCGGGCTGGCAGGCAGCAGTAAGTGGCAATCAGGGAGGCAGGCAGGTGAGCAGTTTGGAGCCAGTAGTCCTGGATTGTGAGAAGGATGTCCAACTGCCCACTTAGGCCTGATCTGCCAGGATCAGGCCTAAACAGGCAGTCAGACATCCCTCGAGGATTCCCAGATTGGAGAGGGTGCAGGCTGGGCTGAGGGATCCCCCCAGCGCCCATGCACAAATTTTGTGCACTGAGTCTCTAGTGTATATATAAAAGCCTAAGCGACTGTTATGACTGAATGGTAGCTATGATGCACACTGACCATCAGGGGGCAGATGCTCAATGCAGGAGCTGCTCCCTGGTGGTCAGTGCACTCTCTCAGCCAACCTCCCACAGTCGGGAAACCTCCTCGGTCCCTCCCTGCCACTGGCTGGCCAATCCCAATTGGCCTTCATTGCCAGCCAGGCTGAGAGACCCCACCCATGCATGAATTTGTGCACTGGGCCTCTAGTAAAAAATAAATGGTAAAAACCAAAGCCCTGCTAGCCAAAAGCTGCAGTCCCACTAGGTCTGGTCAAGTACACATGTGGACTAGCCAAAAATTGAGAGAGATCCTAGAAATGCATCATAGAGTGATTAGATAATCTTCCCACAATAAATAGCTGGATAGAGGGCTGTGTGCTAACTCAGGAGGAACATGAGCAGACCCATGTTCTCCAAACATCATCAGTTGACAGGGAGGCTATGCAACACAATCCCCCTCCACTCTATACAACCTCCCACCCCAACAAAAAAAGAAAAGAAAAAGAATAAATGGAAACAAAAGAATCCCCCTTGCCCAAATAACAAAACCAAACCCTCCTCCAAAAAAATATTGTACAGGGGAACAACATTATTAACAACTGATTTTTAAAAATCAGTAACAATTAAGTCCAATTGGTAGAAATAACACTGAACATGCTGCAAGGAAAAATAAAATGTCTACAAAGAATTCTATACTCAGCAAAACTATCTTTCAACACTTAAGTTGAAATAGTGACATCTCTAAATAAAAAAAAAAGAGAGAATTTGCTGCTAGCAGACTTCCTTATAAAGTCCTTCAAATTGAAAGAAAATAACTCTATATGATAATTCAAATTCATAGGTGAAAATGACTGCTAGATATGTTAAAAAGAGGGTAAATATAGAAGATGGCATAAATATTTCTTTTCTTCTCTTAGTCTCAAAGTCAAAAGATTGTATATATTGATAATGGTTAACATGGTATTGTTAACAACAAACATAGTAATACGTATTTACAAACACAGATAATCCTATATAATAAGAGGATAATATGCAAATTGACCGAATGGCTGAATGACCAGTCGCTATGGTGCGCACTGACCACCAGGGGCAGGTGCTCAATGCAGGAGCTACCCCTGGTGGTCAGTACATTCCCACAGGGGGAGCGCCGCTCAGCCACAAGCTGGGCTGATGGCTGGCAAGCACAGTGCTTGTGGTGGGAGCCTATCCCTCCTATGTGGCAGCACTAAGGATGTCCGACTGCTGTAAGTCTGAGATCCTCTGAGGGCTCCCGGACTGCTAAAGGTCTCATGCCGGGCTGAAGGACCCCCTCACCAGTACAGAAATATCATACAATCTTTTGTGCGTATGTGTACTAGAGGCTTGGTGTACGGACTCGTGCACAGATGGGGTCCCTCGGCCTGGCCTGCGGTGATCAGGCTGAAACCGGCTCTCTGACACCCCTCGAGGGGTCCCAGATTGCGAGAGGGCGGTGACGCACCCTGGAATTGGGCTCCCTCCTCTCTGGTTTTGGGTGCGTCACCCAAGAATCACAGCTGACAAGTCACTGCAGCTTGGCAGCTCTTGTGTTGAACGTGTGACCTGTGGTGGTCAGTGCACGTCACAGCTATTGGTCATCCGGTCAAACGGTTGGCCAGTCCCTTACACTTTTACATATATAGATATATGACAATAAGCACAATGAAAGATAAGAAAATGGAGCTATACTGGAGTGAAGTTGCTACGATTTTGTCAAATTAAGTCATGTTAATGGTATATAGTTTCTAATAACTTATGCTTCACATTTTGATCTCTAAAGGAACCAAAAGGAAAATAACAGGTATGGTTAAGACTGAATAAAACCACTAGATCCAACTATAAGCTGTCTACATGAGACATATTTCATATTCAAAGACATAAATAGGTTGAAAGTGAAAGGATGAAGAAAGTAAACTATAAAAGAGATAGAGTTTATTATCAAAATCTTTAAGATAAAAATTTATCCTAGAAAGGGCCATTTCATTGTGATAAATAAGTCAACACAACAGAATATAATAGAGCACTAGAATATATTATTTTATATGTACATGCAATTTTTTCTGATAAATCCATTTGATTGAGAAAAATAAATATCCCAACAATTGCAGAATAATTTCTCAGAGCATGTTTCCTTACCACAATGCAATTAAGATAAAAATTCTTAAAAATTTGGAAAACCTCCGAATATTTGGAAGTTAAACAAAATAATAACTTATAAGTCAAAAATACCACAAGTAATATAGGAAACTAAGAAGAAGGTGAGTAAATTAAAACAAAATAAATCAGATAGGAGGAAATAGTAAGGAGTGAAGCACAAGTCAATGACATAAATATATAAAAGTCCATTCATTGAAAAAACAAACTGATAAACCTTTAAGCTAGACTAAGACAAAAAAAGAGAGAAGACAGACATTACAGAATCAGGAATGAATAAGGAGACATCATGGGCAATCCTATAGAAATGAAAAGAATTATAAGGAAATATAATGAACAACATTATGCCATCAAATGTGCAATATACTTGAAATGAAAATATTGTGTGAAATATATATCACCATAATTAATCAATAAGAAATATAAAGTTAGGCCCTAGCTGGCATGGTTCAGTGGTTAGAGCATCAACCTGTGGACTGAAATGTCCCAGGTTTGACCCCAGCCAAGGGCACATGCCTAGGTTGTGGGCTCAATCCCCAATAGGGGGCATGCAGGCGGCAGTCAATTAATGATTTTCTCTTATCATTGATATTTCTATCTCTCATCTCCCATCCTCTCTGATTGCCCCTAACTGCTTCTGCCTACCAGCCTGATCACCCGCTAACCACTACCCTGCCAATCTAATTGATGTCTAACTGCTCCTCTGCCAGCCTGTTTGCTCCCAACTTCCTTCCTCTGCCAGTCTTGTCACCCCTAACTGTTCTCCCCTGCAGGCTTGATCGCCCCCAACTGCCCTCCCTTGCAGGCCTAGTCCCTCCCAACTGCCCTCCCCTGCTGGCCTGATCGCCCACAACTGCCCTCCCTTTCAGGCCTGGAACCTCCCAAAGGCCCTTCCCTGCTGGACATCTTGTGGTGGCCATCTTGTGTCCACATGGGGGCAGGATCTTTGACCACATGGGGGCAGCCATCTTGTGTGTTGAAGTGAAGGTCAATCTGCAAATTACACTTTTATTAGATAGGACAGAGTCCTGGTGCATTGGGTGGGGGCCAGCTGGTTTGCCCTGAAGAGTGTCCCAGATCAGGGTGGGGGTTCCCTTAGGGTATGGGGCAGCCGGGGCGAGGGGCCTGTGGAGGTTTGCAGGCCAGCCACGCCCTTCAGCGATCCAAGCGGAGGCCCTGGGATCTGGGATTAATTTATGTCTACAATTGAAACTTTGTAGCCTAGAGTGGAGACCTGGGCCTGCAACGGCAGGCAGAAAGCTTGGCTTCCTCCATTGCCAGGGAAACCCAAGCCTCTTTTCTCTCCAACTCAGTGGCTGCCAACATTTCTGCATCTTTTGTAATTGAAACTTTGTAGCATTTAGTGGAAGTCTAGGCCAGCAACGGCAGGTGGAAAGCTTGGCTTCCTCTGTTGCCAGGGAAACCCAAGCCTTCCTCCTGCTCTCAGTGGCGGCAGCCATCCTAGTTGGGGTTTATTTGTATAATCTGCTCCAGATTGGCTGATGGGCATGGCTGTGGGCATGGCTTGTGGTATAGCGAAGGTCCGGTCAAATTTGCATATTACTCTTTTATTTGAAAGGATATATATGTGTATCAGGTCATCACATTGTATACCTTAAAATTTTGTATGTTATATGTCAATTATAAATCAATAAAGCTAAAAAAATATGCCACCTACTCTAAAACTAAAATAATAAATATAGTTGGTATGAGTATACAGACAGATTAGCAAATCCAGAAATAAAACCTTGTACAGTATTTATAGTCATTTGATTTTCAAAAACAGTGCCAAGACAAATCAGTTAGAGAAGGGTAGTCTTTCACCAAATGGTGCTTGGGCAAATTAATATGCAAAAGTTGGACTTATATCTTTATTATTGTACCATATGCAGAAATTTACTTTATATATGGTTCATAACTAAAAAGATTAAATAATTAGACATCTACAATAAAACACAGAGGAAAATCTGGGGTTAGAAAAAATGCTCAAAATATGACATTAAAAACATTACCACATAAATAAAATTAAGAAATAAATTCATTTAATTTGAAAGCTTTTGCTCCCCAAAAGGCATTATGAAGCAAACAAACAAACATACGAATTATGTTCTCTGACTACAATGGAACTATTAAAAATCAGTAACAAAGTTATTTGGAAAGATCTCAGATAATTGCAAACTAAATACCACACTTCTAAATAACCCCTGGGCCAAAGAAAGGAGCCAAAATATAAAAACAGTTTGAGCTGAATGAAAATGAAAACACAACATGTGCAAATTTAGGGGATACAGCTAAAGTAGTGCTAAGAGAGAAATGTATAGGAATAAATTCCTATATTAGAAAAAAGGTTTCAAACCAATTACCTCAGTTTCCACCTTGAGAAACTAAAGAACAGAGAAAATGAAACCCAAAGTAAGCATGAATAATTACAGAAGGTAACAAGTATATGCATATGAACCACTAATTCTTGTGAAATATGCTCTTTAATAATATAATGTTTTTAAAGTTCACAGATTTCATAGAAAGACAACCTAAATTCATTTGCAATGTAGCATGACAAAAATAGTTGGGAAATACTATGCTTCTACTTTCATGCATATAGTTGAAGGTAAAGAAAAATAATGTTATGAAGTTGTTGTATTATCTTCACAGACTGCTCGTTAATTTGACCACGGAACAAGGTGAGTACCACAGGACAGGAAGCAAGGCAATTATCAAGACAACCACATCTTATTAAGGGCACATTAACTTAAGATTACTTATTCCATCAATACAAATCCAAGTACAAAGGGTGTCTCTAACAGTGTTATGTGCTGAATTTGGAAGAGTGTGGCAGTGACAGCATAACAGTAACATTTATTTAGTTTTTATAACCAAAGATGTTTTCCAGAAAACAAATCAAGACGAGTTTTATATCTCTAGAACTACCTAGAGCTACAAAGAAGCAATATATTATAAGTTTAAAATCTTCTAAATGATTTTAAAAATCCCTTACCGGTATCTATGAACAAATATACCCTTAAAAATAGAGTTCATCATATTTTCAATTTCATCCTGATTTTCTTGTAGCTGAAATAAAAAATAAATTAATTAAAATACTGATCATTTTATTTAGAACAGTGATTTTTAACCTTTTTCATCTCATGGCACACACAAACTATTAAAATTCTGCTGCACACACACACACACAATTTTTCCCCCTGATCTGACAAAAAATAGGTATAATTTTGATTCATTCACACTGATGGCTATTGTT
This sequence comes from Antrozous pallidus, assembly GCA_027563665.1. NCBI lineage: Eukaryota > Metazoa > Chordata > Mammalia > Chiroptera > Vespertilionidae > Antrozous > Antrozous pallidus. The sequence continues at coordinate 32,831,665 of CM050524.1, read as the reverse complement.
GTGTTTGACAATCTCAGAGAAATAGGTCAGGACCCCCAGTCAGGTAATGCATGTTTTAAAAATTATTGTGGCATAGCAGAAAACCTCTTGAGGCACACAGGTTAAAAATAGCTGATTTATAATGAACAGTTCCAATTGTTTTTAATAACTGCTCATTCTCATTTTAGATAATTATCAATCCTTTTTCTCACTTATTGTGCAATATATTACTAGTATTCTTGTATTATCTCTACAACTATACTAGTGGATTTAGAACCTCTCTCTTTCTTGACATTAAAAAAGTGGTGCTATGGTGGTGAGATTTCTATCTCCAAAATATCATTTGCTTTGGGAATAGTCCTCAATTTCTATACCTCTTTTGTCCAAACTAGGTCCTTGGCTTGATTTTGTCTTTCTTGGCAACAGATTTCCCATGATTATCATACTTGCCACTGTAGAAGAAATTTCCTATTCTACCTAAAGTATCCAAATATGACTTTGCATCTGATTAGCTCATGACTGAAAGTAGGCTAAGTTCCCAGTATAGTAGGCATAATCGAAGTAACAAGGTTGCTAGCTATCAGTGGTGGAATGTAGCAACTACAGCAAAGATAATAAATTTCAGGCAACTACTGATCAGAATTAAAGTTTTGAGTTTATTCACTGCACAAAAGGAATAAAAACATTGATATAATTACATTCAATGTGATATTTCTTATTCTAATTTGTTTTGTATTAATACTCAGGGAAATACTGGCTTTAACTGCAAACTCCAATGTGATAAAACTCCTCAGACTTATTCCTTCAGACTTTTTTTTCAAATCCTCATCTGAGAAAATGTTTGTTATTCATTTTTAGAGAAAGGGAGAGAGAGAGAGAGAGAGAGAGAGAGAGAGA
>CM050524.1:32155789-32228289 GCA_027563665.1 Antrozous pallidus | reverse complement strand
AAGCAGAGATGCCTCGGGGATTGTCCAGAAGGGAACACTCTAAGTTGGAAAGTGCCCGCCCAGGTTAAGGGTGAGAACAAAGGGACATAGAAACACTTGATGGCTGAATGCCCATCTGGAAAGACTTTGCACTTGCTTGGCAAAGATAACGGAAAAGAAAGAAGCTATCAGGGCTTCAATAAAGAAAGGAGCAAAAGGAAGAACAAAAATCATAACATTGGGAATAAATCTCTGAGGCAAGAGGGAAGTAGACACAGATAGACCCATTAAATTCTAGTGAAAAACCAACTGGATAGACACGTTTTGTTCTGTAAAGGTGGAAAGAAAAAAGGGCAAAGAAAACACCCAGAGTACGGTGGTTCAGAACCTTGCATATAATAAGCTCTAATGTTTATTAATGAGAGAATGAACGAGTGAATAACTAGAAGCTTCTCTATGATTAAGTAGTTATGGGAATAATGTTTTAGATTGTTTGATGTTAGGAAAGAACTAGTAAAAATATACAGCTTGCAAACACCATTTATAATGAAAACAAACAGATGACTTCTTTCTTGACAGAAAACATGAGAAAAATATCTGCCTTTTGAAGAAAAATGGGAGAGTTTCTGAGAAAATGGCTGTTTTTGAAGCTGTATTTCATAGAGAACCCAGAACTTGGCTTTGAATTGAACTGAAACCCAATGCAAGCTCATGTCATTATGAAGCACAGCACCCTGGGGTGTTTGGGATCTGCCATTTGCTCCAGTCCCTCAGCTGTCCACACGTGTTCAGAAGAGCTGTTAGTCCTATTTTCTTTTATTTGCGTTTATCTTCAATTTTACCTTGAACGACACTTAAAAGTTAACAAACCAGAGATGCACTTCTGTAAACAACTACAGATCGATGAGCCGTTTTGCCAGCACCGAGACACTTCCTCCATCGGTGGTGTAGCTTTGCTTTGTGCGGCTGAGATCAGGAACAAAATCGCATCGTCACAGAAGAACAGTGCTAGTACACCTCCATCTCTTTGGCACAGATCACTGTTGTGAAGTCAGAGATATCACCAATGATCCTCCTCTGTGATTCTAGCCCTTTTCCATGCCCCCTTCCATTATGGAGCCAACTCCAGAAACAACGTTTGGACAGTGAGGGGAAGGACAGGAACTCTTCTTAGAAACTGGAAAACGGGACACTGCATCTGTTCTACTGAGGCGTTAGGCAGCTCAGCTTTAGTGGCCTTCGAGATGGGTGCAGAGAGCCAAAGTAAGTTCTTTGAAGAGCTTTAGTTGACGATGTGAAGGAGCACGGATGGAAGTCGCATTGGTGGTGTGGGCTCCTGGAGGGACGTGGCCTCCAGGCACGCGCCGTAACCAGAATCACAGACGTCTCCTCAAAGCTCCTCCAGCACTTTTGGAAATAGAAAAATAATGGCGTTTCGACTATAGGTAACTAAAAATAATCCATTTTAATTATTTCTCCATGGGGGACAATGCTCCTTTAATTGTTGTATGTTTGCTTAGAGATTGGAACATGATACCAGAGGCAAGTGCCACCTGCCTTGCTTGCTGTAGAAAACTGGTTGTCTGCACATTAGAATCACCTGGTCAGTTTTTAAATATACCAGTGTCAGATGCCCTCCCACCCCTAGACTGATTAGATCAGACATTCTGAGGCTTCTACATGGTAGACCTATGGTTTTACTAGTAAAAGCTTTTTGGGTGATTCTAGTGAACAATCAGGGTCTAACAATGCTGTTGAAGAAAACAATGGCATCCTGCATAATAAAAGGGTAATATGCAAATTGACCAAATGGCAGCATGACCGGTCACTGTGACACGTACTGACCACCAGGGGGCAGATGCTCAATACAAGAGCTGCTCCCTGGTTGTCTTTGCGAGTGCTGCTCAGCCAGAAGCCGGGCTCATGGCTGGAGCGGGCCTAAGCCATCAGTCAGACATCCCCTGAGGGCTCCTGGACTGCAAAAGGGCACAGGCCAGGCTGAGGACTTCTTCCCCCCCAAGTGCACAAATGTCATACACTGGGATTCTAGTATTATATAAGGGCTATAAAGAGGGAAAAGACCAAAAGTTAAGCAATACTCCCAAAATACTCTCAAACTTTCTGCCAGAATGGCCAACCAGAAGCATTGCTGGTGTTTTGGAATCTCTACTTCCCTGCTGGTTGATATGGCCAAGGGGGAAGGCACCATGAATGCTCAGTATTGATGGGTGGTGGCTTGATGGGTGTTAAAATGGCATAAAGATGGGTCATTCTAAGGGAGAATGAGGTAAATCAAATGAAATTGGATAAAGGGTATCTGAATCTTCATGAGTTAAAAAAGTAGAATATAGTTCCATCTAGGTAAAATATATCACTAGGAGTCTGATATGTTTAAAGTGAAATTATATCTGTAGATCAAATCTTTTCATACAATCAAAGTAGATATTACATCATTAGATAAGATCGATGTCAATGATAACTTCCCAGCAATAGTGGGTCATGGCACCCCAAAGTAATTCAATATGCCTACTGTGTACCAAAGAATGTTTTACTAGGGATCTATGTAGAAAAGAACTAACCTAGAAGAAGGCAGACAAGAAGTCAAAATTAAAGTGGCTGTTACTTTCAGTTGTCTGGAGGTCTAGCCCATTTCCCAGTGACGGCAGGTCAGTGAGAGGTTGCCAGGTGATGAGATGGCCTCTGCACGAGAATGGGAGGCCATTGATTGGATGATCACTCCATATTCACGCAGCACTTTATCCTTGTTACAGTGCATGGGACTTCGCAAATTTGGTTGTCTCATCACTTTGAGGAAATTGTAAAAATTATATTCATATGTAACCAAATATATCATTGGCATGACTCCTCCCCAAACTTTCAAAAATAATTCTACAACTTGAGGTGCTTTGAATATTTTATTTTTACACTTAGAAAAAAAATTTTTTGGTTAAAATATGTAGATGTACCTGCACTGATTATATCTATATTTTCTTGCTAATTATCAACTACCAGAGAGTTCACTCTCTGGGCTGCAGATTGTCCGGGGCTGGCACCTCCTCCTCCTTCCTCTGGCTGATGGTGTTGGGCCCTCACCTGTCCAGCACTAGTGACTATGCACAGGCAGGCTGAAAGCATGAAATGCCAATCAGGGAGCTCTGCTAGATAGCCAGGCTGCCTAACACAGTTTGGCTTTGACAATTTTCATTGTCTGTGCTGGCCTTTCCTATTCTGCCAAAGGACTAACCGCGGACCCTCTCTTTTGTTTTTAATTTTCCAATAGGCCTTCAATGTCTAACTAATCTTGGCCCTAATTTTGTAAGTGCTACAGCTGCATGAACACTGGGATCCTGTCCCCAGCTGTTGTGTTTCTGGCTGGCCTGGCCTGCTGTGAGCCAAACAAGAGGAAGGCCCAGGGCAGGGGAGCCTTTCCTCATTCCCTTGATTCTTGGCAGCACAAAGCCTGGCAGGTTGAGTGGGAAAAATGAACAGCCACGGAGGGTGCAAAATATGGAGAGATACTAATCAAGAAGTTCTCTTTTTCCCTCTACTGCAGTCTGTGCTTTGAAAACCAGTCTTGAGAGGCATCCAGACCCTCTGAGATGAAAACTCACATCATTTTGCAGGGCCTGGTGGTGGTAATGGGGCCGGGGTAGAGGAGGCAGGGCATTAATATTTTGGATTGGTATGTCTGCTCCTTGCCTGCCCAGGTGTCATTGGGAACTAGTTCTTGTCAAAGGGAAGGAACAAATAAAAAGGGAGAGAGTAAGGGATGGGGGAGGGAGAAACAGAAACAGAGAAAGGCCTTTGCTGAGCCCATGCCTTTGTGCACTGCATTCAAACTGATTTGTACCCTTTGTAGTCTTAATTATTTGTGAGAGCGGGATAACAGGAGTACCCAGCTCACCCATTATTTCCTGCATAAAAAAAGGCACACAGAAGCCGCTGATCATTTTTGAATTAGCAAACATGATACTAAAAAAAAAAAAGCATAAAAAAATTCATTAATACCATCAGGGATTAGGAGGCTGATTAAAGTGTAGCTGTTAGCGTATGCAAATGAGCGATAGGCATTTATCGGGGCCTGTGCAAGCTGTCTTGGAGCTGTAAAGCCCATGTATGTTTTTCAGCTGATTAAAATAGTTTTAAGTTCTGGAGATTTTTTTTTTTGGTAGGGAATTAAAAAAGAGACCATCATCTCTACTTTTCCTTTTGGCGAAATTTTTCTAAAGTATACTCTAGCTATTCCACTTGACTGCACTCTCGCGTGCAGGCTCTTCTGTGAGTGATGAGGATGCTGCATCCCAGTTATGGCGAGATGAGCTCTTTTCCATGGTTCTTTTTGTAGGAGCTTCCCCGAACTTTCATGGCAAGCCAGGTGGGTCCCTTAGTAATGGGGAACCAGGACTCCAGGTTCTCCCCCAGATGAAGAATATTCCCCGCCCTCAGGCTGAAGGAAAATGAAAAGTATTTGTCACCCAACCAGAGGGTGTCAAGTGCTCCCATACATGGGAGCAGACTGCATTTGCTCACCCCAGAGCCTTGGTTATGTGAAGCAAAGAAGGGTGGAGTGAGTTAGATGGTGAGGGCTGGAAGATCAAGGACAGATCTATACTGACACAGGCCCTTGAGAGTTGGGTATTTGTGGCTATTCTTGCCCTTGAAGAGAAGGCAGTGAAGGCAAAAGGAAGGAAAGAGGGATTTTCCCCAATTTGGGTTTAACCCAAATCTCATTTTCAAGATTTTCTATTAGCATACGAGAGTATTATTTTCACTTCCAAGCCTCAGAGCACCACCCATTGACAAATGGTTTATGGATAATAAATAATAATCATAATTATTACCGTTGTTTATTAAGCAATTATGTGCTAGGCATTGTTATAAACTTTTTTCATGTTTAATCTTGTCTGATTCCCCACCACAAATATAGGAGATAAGACTATGCCTCGCCCCAAAATAGGAGAAAATAATCCAGAATCTGACCCCTTCTAGTGTGTATATTGCTAGCCTGCTGGTTCAAGTCACTGTCTTCTCTGATTTGGATCCTGCAGTGTTTCCCTAACTGGTTCCTTGCTTTAACTATTGTTTCTTCTATCTGTCTAGTCTATTCCATCAGGGATTAAAAACAGCAGCAAGCAGAGTAATTCTTTTAATATAGAGTCACATCATATCATCTCTCTGCTCAAAATCCCCAGCCACTCACTTTTTCACTTAGAGTAAAGGCCAAAGTCGGTTCATTGGCCCACATGGCTACACAATCTGCCAATTATATCTTTCACCTTTTTTCTACTCCCTCTCACTTACTACACTCCAGCTGCCCTGATTTCCTGCGGTTTTCTCAAAAGCTCCAGACATATTCCCATATGGCTTTACTTTTTCTTTCTTCCATAGCATTTACTTCTAATACCCTATCTAATAAAAGAGTAATATGCAAATTGACCATACCTTAGCCACACCCAATAAGCCATGCCCACCAGCAAATCAGGAACAATATGCAAATTAACACCCAACCAAGATGGCCTTGGGCAGGTCAGGGCTGGGACGGAACCAGCCAGCAATCTTGGCCCCATGGCAGGGTGATCGCTGGCTGGCACAATGCCAGGGCTGGGGCAAGGCTGGGGTTGGGGCAGAGCCAGGGATCAGTCCCATCACAGGGCCATGGCTGGGTGCCCAAGGCCTACATTCTCGGCCAGAGGCTTTCGGCCTTGGGCTGGCCAGGGGTGAGCGGTCAATAAGACATCCCCCAAGGGCTCCCAGTATGTGTGAGGGGGCAGGTTGAGCTGAGGGGATCACCCACCCCCAGTGCACGACTTTCATGCACCAGGCCCCTAGTAGTTTATAAAGTGCTTATTTTATTATGTTTATTGTCTATTGCATCTAGTTAGATGATGAACTCCCTGAAGGAAGGGATCTTTGTCTGTTTTATTCACCAATGTATCCCATGCATTTTTTACACTAGGCATTTGTTATGCCTAGTGTAACAATTCCTTGTTGATTTAAAGAACTTGAAAGTAACTTGTAAAAATTCCCATAAAAAATTGATGGTGGAAGCCCCAATAGGCCAGGAACTATGTTTGTCTTGGTTATCACTCTATCATTTAGCCCTGGTAGACAATAAATAAATATTCATCAAGTAAATAAATAAATGGTGTAAAACTTGGTAAGCATTATTTCTGTGCAAAAAATATCTGTTTTCAGTTTTAATCATATTTAAAAGATATATTATTAGCCATTTATATTTAAAGGATGATTCTTTTTAGGCCCAAGTATTTATTTATTTAAAAATCTTTTTTTTTTCAATGTGAGGAAGCCAGTTCTTCCCTCAAAAGTGTGTTCTTTCTCTATTTTGAGCTGAAATCAGAACCATCTGAGTTCTTTTGAGGATCAGGAGTCTCTAAGGCTCAAGATTATATAAGAGGCAAACCTGGAATAACTTCCAGTCCTTGTCACTCCCTGCGGGGCCCTGAGCACCAGGCCCCAGGTGTTGTGAGGGATGGCCCCTGGGTTTTGCCAGCTCACAAACCCATCATCTTCCTGACTTCTCTGGAGCTTCTATATGAAATCCAGGAGGAGGACTTTTCCTGGCAGGGAGCCATGGCCATGACAGCTGACTGTCAGGTGCGGGTAAATTGAAGTTTGTTGTAACATCAAAGAAACTGATTTACTGAGCATGAAACTTGACTGCCCAATAGTAGGTGTGGGGATGAGGAGCGGCAGAGAGAACGGAAGAAACAGAGTGATTTTAAGATAGTTTATGGCTTTAGGGAGTTTAAAAGTGAGGCTAGTGAGTTCAGGCTGACCTATAGGACACTGAGCCAGTGTGGGATCTGGCTCAAGGAGAGGGAGCCAGTAATAAATTTAGGAGATGGCTTTTGAAAGAAGGGGTAGGGTAAAGCTTTCTATGTTGGAGAACCATTGCACAGAGACAGGAAAGGGGAGAGAAGAGCAACAGTGAGGTTAGTTTGTTGGAGTGGAGAAGGAAAATCAATTTAGAAAGGTAAGTGGAAGTCATTCTGGAGTCCTTGGGTGTCATGCTAAGTTTTTCAGGCTTGGCTTTGTAGGTAATAGGGAGCCACTGAGGCAGGGTTAGGACTAGGATGAGGAAAGGGAGGCATCTGCAGGTCCAAAATTTAAGGGGGTGGCCAAAAATATAGCTATCAAGATAAATAATACTTAATGCAATATTTAAAAAAATCGAATTGGCCAACTATAGCCAGCCTATCTATATATGTAAAAGGCTAAGCAGCCACCTGACCATCCAATCGGTAGCTATGATGAACAATGACCACCAGGAGGCAGACACTCCAACTGGTAGCTATGATGTGCACTGACCACCAGGGATTAGATGCTCAATGCAGGAGCTGCTGAGCTGCAGTGACTTGGCAGCAGCGCTTCTTAGGTGACACACATGGGAACAAGAGAAGAGGGAATCCAATTCCATGGTGTGTCATCCAAGAACTGCCCTCTCACAATTCAGAACCCCTTGGGGGATGATGGAGAGCCAGTTTCTGCCAGATCCCTGCAGGCCAGGCTGAGGGATCCCACCTGCTGGAGGGATCCTACTCACTCTGCAGATGCCCTTTGAACCATGGTGCTGCTTCAGGTGCAGCTGGCTGGGGAGAGACCACAGGAGGTTGTCTCCAGGGCATGTCCAACTCATCTCACCCAGTCCCACCCTGCTGGCCACCTTCTAATTAATTTCCTTTCAATGTGCATGAATCCATGCACTGGGGCACTATTTTACTCATAAGTTTTATATGAAGGTTTTGAGCTGGGGAATGACATGATGAAAGGCCTGTTTTGGAAAATTGATCTCGCAGTGGAGAGCTTATCTGGGAAGCCTGGTTTGACACCAGATCCTATCTCTGCCTCAGTGGAAGAGGAAGGAAGTGGGAGGCTAGACTAGGGCAGCAAGTGGTCCGGAAAATGTCCCTCCTCCTGCCACCAGCCCATCTTGCTAGTTTTCCCTAACATTCTGGTGCCTGCATTCTGTTGTCCACTATTCCCAGGGACATTGAGAATATCAGAGTTGAGTGAGAGAGATAGGTATGAAAACAATTACCCAAGTCGGAACAAAATAAGGGCTGTAAGAGAAATACAAATGGTGAACAGGTTGAATGATTCCAGCTGGAGTGGCTCTGGAATATGATGGTACCTAAAAGGGGCTTTGCAATGTGATCTGATTTGACCAAGCATAAATAGTGGGAAGAATGCCTTGTGTTCAAATCCTAGCTCTACCACTTATTATCTGTGTTAATGTGGAGCAGGTCATTTGATTTTTCCTGAGCCTAATTTTTCATATCTGTAAAATGGGGGTAATAATGACATTTTTCTCACTGGTTTGTCATGAGGTTTACTTGAGATATTATATGTAAAGCCCTAGTTAGCTTTGCCATTATTAATAATGTTTCATGGTACAGTCATGGCATATTTTATTTATAAAATAAAAAATATTTGCTTAATGAAGACAGCATTGGAAATTCAAGTTTTCCGGAATGAAATGTTGCTATTGTAAACCAGCAAAAAGGTCTGAGTAAACACCAGTGTTTTCTAATTCGACTAAATCAATCAATGATTAATGTAATTAACCATTACATGCTTATTGAATACCTGTTATTTGTAAACTAGGCATTGTGGGTGATCCAGAGAAATATGAGACATGGTCTCTTTCCCTAGTGAACCTAGAATCTGGTAGATAATACTTGATATAAGGATATCTATTGTTTTTGTAGCTCCATATCTACTTACCCTTTTCTTAGTAACAGTATCTGGATTTTTCTGAGGGAAACCATCCTGTTCTCTCTGTCCAAGACAGTTTGTATGGTGTTGGCACCAATCCCACTCCAAGTTGGGGTGGACCTATTCAGTCTCAGCCAGTCAGAGGATTGCCTTTTCCTGGTCTCTGTGATTGGTCAGGGATGGCACATGATCCAGTCAGATCCAATTAGATTTTTGTTGGGCCTGCTGTTTTTTCCATTTGACTCGAACCCAAAAGGTGGCAAAACTAAAACTGTAATAAACATTTTGCTGCGAAAGGGAAAAGCCATTTTGAAAATGGGACCTAATTACAGAGTCAAGAGAAGGTGAGAGAGAAAAATATCCTAGTGATTGTTTGAGCCACAGAACCAAACCATATTTAAACTGAGATTTTTCAGTCAGCTTAATAAATTTCCTTTTTGCTTAAGTCAATTTGAGCTCCTTTGTTACTGAATCAGAAGTCTAATTGACTATAATTTTATGAAAGAACAGATTACCAGAAGATAAAACTACATTATACAAATGGCATGTCTTTTAGCAAGTGTATAATAAATGCAGGAATAAAATTATTGCCTCAGGTAAGGGAATTGTTGGCAAATACCTTTTTCTGAAAAGTGGGTTTATTGTAACCAGCCAACATGTTGGTACAACTGACCCTCTCATCACACCAGAGCACATTCCCTGAAAATTAAGTAAATTTTTATTTATGGTAAACCTATTATCTTTTTTTGTCAGTGATTACTCATTTCCAGCAGATGTATTAGAGCATAGTTTTGATTTCAAAAATTTTAGAGAAATTCTAATGAAAGTTTCATCAAGATATTTGGCATCAATCCCCTTCCCTGTGCCAATAATTACATTCCTGCACCTACTATACACCAGAAAAAAGACATGCAATTTGTATGGTACAGACAATCTCTAAAAGGAGACACATAAGAGTGTGAACAAGAGATTTGATGGTTCTGTCCTAGCACAATTAATGAAGCCTGCTTTGCCTGAGGTGAAGGCTGAGGATCCCACATTTGCAGGCCATGACAAATCAGAATGAGAGAACCTGCTCTTTGTGTCCAATTCTGTGGCATATATTAAGACCTAGCCATAAACCAGCACTGGTTTCTGCTCCTGATGACACCATTATCATTTTTAAACTTATTATTTATTCATTAAAGCAATCCCAGAGCTTATGGGGTTGTCAACAGAACATAAATATAAATATAAAAATAAATCATACAATCAAAGTCCTTTAGAACTGCCTGGGACTTCAAGGTCAACTGGTCAAATCCCCTGTCGAAGTGATGTAGCCATCAGATTTTTTACCTCTGTCATCATGTCTTCATTTCTAAAATCTTCTTTGAGATGAAGAACCTCCATGAGGGGCTTACTAGGTCTTATTCTTCCATCTAGACCAAGAGATAATGTGACTTCTCTGTTTCAGGCTGTGGGGCATGTATCTCTCTATATCTTACACTATTTGGTCTTCTCAAGGGAGGCCGAATATGACAAGTTCTCCTTAGCCCTCTTCCTATGTTGAGTTTGCTGATTCTCTGGCCATTGGTTTCACCTGGATGGGCACCTTTGCTAAAAAAACCACACTTCTCTAGTTGATATGTAGCACTGGACAAAATGAGAGCCAATAACTGTATTGAGTAGCAAGGAAAAAATCCTTTCACACATACACGTGCTAACGCAAATACACTTGCACACGCTCCTTCAAATTATGTAACCTTGCACAGGTAACAACTTCTCTGGGATTTAATTATTTTCTATAAAGTGATGGGTTGGACTAAATGATATCTCTGAACTTTCCATAGATAACTGTCCTAATGATATCTGTCCTGAAAGATGAAGACCGTATACTTACAATCTCAAGATGAATGTAGAAAGCAATTCTACTCAGATATTTTCTGACAAATTGAAACATTTGAGTAAAATGGGAGAAAGTAAAAGATGTTATAAATCTCGTTCCTAAACCGATTTGCCTGTGTTGATTATGAACCTGATCTCTACTCTTTCAGGAAACCTTATTTGTAGGCCTTGGATATGTTTCATGGTAAAGTAATAGCTCTTGATGAGTTGGATAGATGTTAAGAAAAGGTCTAGTTTAAGTACCTTAGAACTAGATGCTTGATTTTATTTCCTGCTGTCAATGTTACCTTGATGTAATTCATTCCTCTTTGCCCCTATTTTTTTCACTAATAAACAGGAATCCCTTGCTATTTTATTATAAACACTTATAAACCAAATGAGGAACTGGATTTGAATTCTATCCCATGTATAGTATAGAAAGCTTTATAGATCACAGTTTTTTATGTGCATGTAGATGTTCTGAACTAGATTGCAGTCTCTTGAGAATAGCAGTTAAGGTGCTAACATTTCCCTCAGATCTTTACCCTGGAACAGTAGTCAGCAAACTCATTAGTCAACAGAGCCAAATAACAATAGTACAAGGATTGACATGTCTTTTGAGAGCCAAATTTTTTAAACTTCTTCTAATGCCACTTCTTCAAAATAGATTCACCCAGGCCATGGTATTTTTTGGAAGAGCCACACTCAAGGGGCCTAAGAGCCACATGTGGCTCATGAGCCGCAGTTTGCAGACCACTGCCCTGGAACACAGTAAGGCTTGGTAGGTAGTTGACAGTATGCTAGGAACCCATGGGCTAAGGTCAAGGTATTCACCCCTTTTCCAACATTAGCCTTAAAAGCAAGCAAGCAACCAACCAACCAAGTAAGTTTCTGATAAGGAACTTAAGTTTAATTTCATTTTTAATTTTTCCCTTTTGGCTCTCAACAATCATGGTGAACAGATTTAACATTCTGCTGTTTAGAGGGAAAAAACAAAGGGAAACAAGGATGGGCAACTTTCAGGGTGCCATATATGAAACTTAAATGCCTGAGGAGCACTGGTTCTTTTATAAAATCCTAAGATTAAGCTTTTTGGCTACTGACATAAAAAAAAATGGAAGAAAGTTCCAGGTGAAAAATAAGTGATGATGTTATAGAAGATGCTTACAACATTATTTTCATTGTTCAAAAAAACCCCAAAGCAGCCTAAGCTAAAATGTCTTACTGATGTCCCTAAAATATTCTATCTTTGGACAGAACCATTAACTATTTTTAAAAAGCCAATAATCAATAAGTCTTAATTTGTTGCACTGACATTTGTTCAGGTTTCATCTAGATGAAATTAATTAGAAAGAAAATGGTTTCTCAGCAATTGGTTGAGAAGGAAGGGAGGCCGTGGCAAGATAAGTTTGACCCTGTGTCGTGGAAACATTTTAATGAGGTTAAGCCTCAGCATATTTGGATCTTGCTGCTTGGTGAGTGTGCATTGACATCTCTAATGGGCTACCAGAGGCTTTCAAAAATGGACCAATGTCTTTGAAGCCATTTTTGGGGTCACTGGAATTTTAGATGGATAGAGAGAGAAGACTGAATGAGATATATATATAATGTGTGAAATAAATATCTGAGAGAGTTGTGAAGAACAACCTCACCAAAAATCCATCATCCATCCTTCCACATTTCACAGTGGAGATACTTTAGTTTCTGAGCACTGTCAATTAAAGTGAAGTGATGGCACTGGTATCCTTTGCATTGTAGAATAGCCAGGTTTTGGGAAGAGTGAGGAAGTGATATTCATCCCAGATCCCTCAGGGGATAGCACTTGCTTTAATTGCTTTAGGAACCCTTCATATCAATGAGACTAATGGAATTAGACAAGGAAAATACTAGCAAGACTTGATCAAATATATTGGATTTCACCCTCTGCATATAATTAGGTTAGGAGGACTGATTCAGAGTAAACCCAAGGTTCCGGCTCATCATTAAGCTAAGTCTCTGGGGGAGACTATCAGGCTGGACACTCTAGTTTCAGCATAGAGGTTGAGTATCACTAGGAAGAAAAGTTGAACAGCCTGGCAGGTCAGTTCTGCTCAAGCCCAGGGTCTGCAGAGGCGAAGTAGAGGCTGAACATAGGGAGGATGCTGATCACAACCTGGCCACTCTCTTCTGAACTGTCTTTTTCAATCAGGGCCCCTTTCTCTTTCTTGAACCACCTTGCTTTCCCTCTTGGGAAGATTCAGGACACTTTTTGTTGGGCAAGGGCTCTCTCAGAGTTTAGAAGTTGATAGTAGCCAAGTGGACAAGAAGGAGACAAGAAGAATTTTTTAAAAAGTTTTGAAAACATTTATTTACAAAGATATACAAACCCCTATGCTCATTGCAAAATTATTCACAGTCACCAAAACATGGATACAACCAAAGTGTCCTCCAATAGAGGAATGGATAGAGAACATATGGTACATATATATTGTGGAGTGCAACTCAGTCATAAGAAAAAATGAAATACTGCCATTTGCAACAACGTGGATGAACTTTGAGAATATTATGGTAGGGCAAGATAAGTCGGTCAGAAAAAAACTAAGAACCATATGATTTCATTCATATGTGGGAAAGAAAACGGAAACACATAGATACAAGACAACTGCATGGTGGTTACCAGAGGGAAGAAGTGAGACATTAGTAAAGGATACAGGGGCCAAATATTTGGTGATGGAAGATGATTTGACTTTGGGTTGTAGGCACACAATGCAATATACAGATCACGTATAATAGAAAAGCACACTTGAAACCTATATGAGCTTATTAACCAATGCCACCCCAATAAATTTAAATAAAAATTTAAAAAATTCCAAAAACAAGAATTTTTTTTAAATTGTACTTTTTTTTTGTGAGACACAATATCCAATTGCTTTCAATAGTAGTTGTACCAATTTTCTTTTCCATAAACAATGGGAAGTGTCTGTTTTCCCAAACCGTTGCCAACACAATTTGTAATCAAGCATTCTGGTTTTTGCTACTGTAATAATTTTTAAAGGCTATTATTGAAATTTTGATTTATATTTATCTTATTGAAAACTTGAACATCATTCCGCCTCTCGCACCCCTCCTCACACTGGGGACATGCCCACAGCCAAGGTACATGCCCTTGACCAGAATCAAACCGGGGATCCTTTAGTACGCAGGCCGACACTCTATCCACTGAGCCAAACCTGTTTAGGCCACTTGTCCGTATTTTTAGTAAATATTTATAGTAGTTCTCTATAATTTAAGGAAATTAACTTCTTGGTATGAAAAAAAGATAGTCAAATTCTGAAGCTGGACACTTGGAAGGGCCACATGTATGATCCATAAGGAAAAAGCATCATGGTTCAGTGGAAGGAATGTGTGATGGGAAATTAGATGTAGGGCTTTAACTCAGGTTTTGCAATGCATTAGCTATGTGACCTTGGATAACTGACTTCCCCTCTCTAGACCTCAGTTCACTGTTTGTAAAATGATGGGGTTGGACTAGATGGCCACTAAGTATCTTTGCTGTGACACTGTCTAATTTTCTTTTATTCTAATTTAGCAATGGTTCAGGAATAACCTAACCTCCTTAGGGTGTGGGCAAGAGGGCGAGTATACAATGAACAATAGCATAGCACTTGGTGCCTGGCGCTATGCCTAATGCATTGTTCAACGAATTCCTGAGCTGCCTCAATTGGTAATGAGCCTCTTGTCTGTGGAGTACTCAAGCAGAGGTTGGATTAACCCTGATGAAAAGAGTTGAAGAGTAGATTTGGCATTGAGAGGTAGCATTCTCTGGTGGCTTTTCTGGATACTTTTTCTCTCACATTTCAAATTAGACCTTAATATCAATATTACTGTCGGAATTTTAGAAAGTTCTTCCATGTCTCCGTCTTTTTTTTTTTTTTTTTTGTCTCCCTCTGTCATTGAATTCTTCCTTTCTTTCACCATCATTTGCATAGTTTCAAACTTCTCAGGATTTTATAAATTTTTTCAGCTTGTGCCGAGGCCGGTTTGGCTCAGTGGCTAGAGCCTCAGACTGCGGACTGAAGGGTCCCAGGTTCGATTCCGGTCAAGGGCATGTACCTTGGCTGCGTGCACATCCCCAGTAGGGGTCGTGCAAGAGGCAGCTGATCCATGTTTCTCTCTCATCGATGTTTCTGACTTTCTATCCCTTTCCCTTCTGCTCTGTAAAAAATCAATAAAATATATTTAAAACTTTTTTTTTCAGCTTGTGATGTTCTTTTAGAACTAGTGTGGCATTGGGCTGTCTCAAGGAAAACAAGGCAACAGGCATAGCTTAGGGAAGAGAACTGTTTGTTCCAGAAAACAATTTTAGGACAGACACCCCAGTGTGCTCCTCTCAGCTGAGAGATGTTGAAAGTCCCAGAAATGATGGTGTGGTGTGTAGAAGCCACCTACACCAGATTTCTTCAGAGGTTGCTTCTACCACATTTCCTGGTTTTATCTATACATTCTGTACTATCGGTTGCCTTTAATTTAAGAGTCATGTTGGAGTTTGTGCCTCTACATAATGTACAGAAAGAGTAACTTCCGCCCACCCATGTGGGCTGTTACATTATTCCACGGGCTTTTTTTTTTTCTTCCCTGGGCTTGCCTGGGTAATGTTCTTCCCTTACAAATTTCATCTCACTGTACTGTGCATTGAAACGATGCAGTTATGGAGCGCACAGGGAAAAAAATTATAATGCCATTAAAAGTTATCATAAATTTCAGATCAGCATCACTTCTAATCCGATACACAATTTTACTGCCTCTATAAAGTAGGTGATTTGCAGTGGTCTGAGGCGTCTCCTAGAGCGTTTTACTTCTTTTTAAATTAAACACACCAACTTTGTGCTGAATTCAGAGTGTGGACATAAAAAAGGGGGTAAAAAGGAGAGGGAAGGGACATCAGATGGGAATTGCAATTGAATCTTTATATATGCCATCTTGGCACTGTGGTACTAAATATAGCGCCAGGTAAATAGATGTGCTGAAATATTCAGAATAAAAAACAAATGTTCCAATAGCAGAAGCAGTGAGTCCTGAGAATGTTTTCACAGTGGGTGTGCTTAAAATAATAAAATACTGTTGTTTAAGACTACTCAATCCTAGAAAACCCTATGTTGTAAAAAATATATATAGTTCTGCTATATGTGTGAGGGACTGTGTATGTCGAATGTATGTATGTATATAAAACTTCTAGGAAATTAAATAGACTACAAGGGGTTTGATTTTACTGGTTGGAAAGTTACCCTGATTATTTCTTAGAGGTATATTAACTCTTCCTGGGAGGTTAGGACAACAGGAGTTGTTATTTACTAAACGACTACTGAGTATTCTGCAAAGTAATATCTCCAGCAAAGGCTGATCCGTTAGTTCATGGACAGACATATATACTTATGTCCATGAAGAGGTGTAGTACCCACCCAAGTGCTAGTTCAAAAGTTTGTGGTTGCAAGGATTTAACTGAATTGTGACATTGCTTCTTCTCCATATCCTACATTGAGTTGGTCATTCTTAGCTACCTCCCACCCCCGCAAAAAATAGTTTACTAAAGATCTACTTTATGCAATACTCTGGGGTACATACTGAAGATGCAAAGAAAAAAATTCCCCATAGGTCTTCCTCAAGAAGCTCACCGTCTAAAGAGGGACTTTATGGGGAGTAAACTCCTGATTGCAGTTGATGCTGTTCAATGGTAGAGGGAAACCATCGCGGGGAGCGCACAGAGGAGAGGAAGCATCGTGCCTGCCATGGTAACATGGGATAACCAGCATGCAAAACACTACATCTGCAATGTATTCTTACTCAGGTTATGTCATTGAATCCTTTATGATGAGGTAGGTATTATTGCAACTGTACACGAAGAAAGAGACTGTGAGGAAAAGTGATTTCCCCCTACATGTATATAGAGCTGGACCCAATCCAGAGCATCTTGTTTCAAGCCCTGCACTTGTTCTACGGCAGCTGGGTTGTGTATGGTGCACATGCACAGACCTTGGTGTGGAGGAGTCATGTGCTGGGCTCCTGGGAGGGATGGGACAACATGTTGTGTTGCCGAGGCTGACTCCCAGGCTCTATGGTAGAATCAGAGGATTTGGAAATAGATGTCAGTGAATTGTGCTGACTAATGATTATGGCTGCAATGGCCTATGGATTGAAGAATGCTAGAGTCAGCTAACAATGCATAACATTTATGGGACACTTTTTACCTGTCAGCACATTATAATCTCTTTTAGTCCTCACCACAGTTGTACAAGGCAGGTACTATTGTCACCATCCCTACTTTACGGATGAAGAAACCAAGGCACAGACAGATTAAGACGTTTGCCTCAGGTTACAAAGGTGAACATATTGGAGTCAGGATTCTAATCCAGTCTAACTTCAAAGCTTGCTGCGTGGAGATAACATCATTTATTAAGGTAGCTTGTGTTATGGGGATGAGTGTTACTGGAAATAGAGTGATATGCTACAAGATAGTTGATGGTGGTGGGGCATGGCCTAATACAAGGGGTCGTTTCTTTGTTGTGTGGGAATGAATGAATAAATGAATAAATCTGTTTCTAGGTATATATTATTCACAAGAGATGATGTATTGCTAATCTCGGGAAAAACAATCATATGTATTTGCATAATATTCTGTATTTTGAAAACAGGTTATATTTATTTTTAAAAAATATTTTTAATTGATTTTTCACAGAGAGGAAGAGAGAGGGATGGAAAGTCAGAAGCATCGATGAGAGAGAAACATCGATCAGCTGCCACTTTCACACCCCTACTGGGGATGTGCCCGCAACCAAGGTACATGCCCTTGACCAGAATAGAACCTAGGACCTTTCAGTCCGCAGGCCGATGCTCTATCCACTGAGCCAAACTGGTTTTGGCAACAAACAGGTTATATTTGTATAGCATTGTTGGCAAAGTTGGAGCTCCTGATATGAAATACAATTTATTGTGAACTCTAAATATCTATTAGCTAGCTAATTAGTGCATTTAATGAGTTAATTATTGAACATATTTCAAGTGCCTACTAATATGTTACATACTCTGGGAGATGTTCATTTATCATAGTGCTATTGTCTTTAATTACCTGAAACATACAGTTGTTTATTTAGCCTTTAAATGAAAATAAGTGCCAAGAAATTCGTGATTGCTGTTCACTCCCATGAATAACAAATGATGTTTAATTTTGACCTGTAGCTAAAATTCTATTTGAACACACATTGGGACCAGTTGCATTTGGGGCAGAAGTGAAGTCTTTTATTTTGCCTAGTTTTGGGGGACTGCTAGAAGGGAATGAAGCTTTGATGACAGAGTTTAGCTGGCGTCGGGGAAGAAGAGCAGTTTTAGCTGTGGTACTGTGTCCTTTATCTGGTAACTCCTTAAGGCCCTCAAGGGATGCACACTTGCCATCATCCTGAGGAAGGCTGGGACTTATGACACCTGAAATCAGAAGCTTAAATAAAAGTACAATTGGCATAGAGAGGTATTGGCACATAGGTGATCGTGGGCTAATTTGCCAATACTTCTTTGAGCCTCTATTGTCTCAAAGGTAGAATGGGTCTAAAAATACCTTGATTATGAATTTGTCCCATAGTATAGATATAGACTTTTGTTATGCTTTCTAATTATGTAAAATTTATTTGATGATCTACTTCCACTAATAGCTTGGTAAAAAAAAAAAGAGTACTAATAGAATTAGAATTTCATGCTTAAAAATCACTGAATAAAAAGTTGGGTTTTTTTCTCTCTCTCTCAAAATAGCGGGACTGCTTAGAACAGTTGCTTGTCAAGTACCTTGTGTGGTAACATGTTTACATCTTTAACGTCAGTTTTGATTATTTCGGTGTCGTATTTTGTTAATTGGGACAGTCTTAAGAAACCACCACTCAGTGGGTAATATCAGACCTCTGTTTTTTTGGTTTTTTTTAAAACAGCTTTATTGAGGTTTAACTTAAAATAAATGGCATGTATTTTAAGGTTATAATTTGTTAAGTTTGAATATGTTCACACCCATGAATGAAGTCATTCATCATAATCAAAATAATATATCCATCATCCCATAAGTTTGTTTCTGCCCCTTTGTAATTCCTCCACTTAAACCCACGACATCTCCAGTAAACCATTGATCTCTTTAACCCAATAGATTAGTTGTATTATCTAGAATTTTATATATATGTAACAATATAGTATTTATTCCCCTATTATTTTATTTAGTAGTGTTTTGAGATATATCCATGTTGTTGCATGTATTACTAGTTCATTTAATTTTATTGCTGAGTAGTATCTAGATACTACTAGAGGGCCAGTGAATGAAGTTCATGCACTCAGGGGGTCCCTCAGTCTGGCCTGCATCCTCTTGCAATTCAGGAGCCCTTGGGGGATGTTCAACTGACTGCTGTCATTTGGACATTCTTAGCACTGCTCTGGAAGTGGGAGAGGGTCCTGCCAGCTGTGAGCCCAGCTTCCTGCTGAGTGGTACTCCCCCTATGGGAGCTCACTGATTATCAGGGGGCAGCTTCTGCTTTGACCCTCTGCCCTTGGTGGTCATTACGCATCATAATGACCAGTCATTCTGCCATTCGGTTAATTTGCATATTAGTCTTTTAATATATAGTATATCAGAATGTTTATCCACTCACCTGACAATGGACATGCGGGTGGTTTTTAGTTTTTAACTATTACCAGTGAAGGTACCATGGACATTTATATATTAGTATTTTTAAATATACATATGTTATTTATTTTTTAATGTAGATTCCCATTTACATCTGGTATTGTTTTCCTTATTATGTAAAGGATCTATTATAACTTTTCTTTTTTTTGTATTGTAGGTCTGTTGTTTAAGCTTTTTTTCTCAAAAACAACAACAATTTAATTTTTTTTTCCTTTTTAAACCCACTTTGGTTTTAAAATATTTTTGTTGTTGTTGGGTATAGAATTCTAGGTTGATTTGTTTTCTTTAAAGATTAACCCACTCTCTTCTTGTTTATATTGTTTCTGATAAGATAGTTCCTACTATCCTTATCTTTATCCTTCTATACCTGTATTTTTTCCTCTGGCTGTTTTTATGGCTTCTTTTTATTACTGATTTTCAACAATTTGATTTTGAGGAGACTTAGTGTAGCTTTCTTCATGTTTCTTGTGCTTGGATACATTGAGCATTTGAATAAGTGGGTTTACAGTTTTCATAAAATCTGAAAAATTTTCAGCCATGACATGCTTAAACATTTATTTACCTCCCACTCCCACATTTAGGGAGGAACTTCAAATACATGTATAAATAGGTTCTTGAGTTTGTGTTTCAGCACATTAATGCTCTGATTTATTATTATTATTATTATTATTATTACTATTATTATTATTTTCCATCTGTGCTTCATTTGGAATAGTTGATATTGTGATGTAGTAAAGTCTACTAATCATTTCTCCTACAACGTCTACTCTATTAATCGGATTATGTGTGTGTAGTGTGTGTGTGTGTATGATCTCAGACCCTCTAGTTTTTATTTGAGAAGTCTAATTTGGGCTTCTGAAGAATTCTTCTATGTCTCTACTTAAATTTTTGAATATGAGGAATACAGTAATAATAACTGTTTTAATATACTTGATTACTAATTCTAATATCTGTAAGCAATCTCAGGTGGTATAAATTGATTGACATTCTCATTTGGGTTGCTTTTTTTTACATGCATGGTAATTTTGATCTAATTACAGTCATCATGTATTTTTCCTTTTTGAGTATTGGATATATTCTTGAATTTAGTTCTGGGGTTCAGTTATGTTACATAGAAACAGTTGGATCCTTTGCGTTTTTAAAATTTATTAGAGCCCAGCCAGTGTGGTTCAGTGGTTGAGCATTGACCTATGAACCAGGAGGTCACAGTTTGAGTTCCACTCAGAGCACATGCCCAGGTTGTAGGTTCAATCCCCAGTGTGGAGTGTGCAGGAAGCAGCCTATCAAAGATTCTCTCTCATAATTGATGTTTCTATCTTTCTCCCTCTCCCTTCTTTTCTAAAATCAACATAAATAAAAATTATTAGGTGAGACCAGAACAATTTGCCATATTTGTTTGGACGTATTTCTTAAAAGATCATACTTTAAAATTGTAGCTAAGGTAAAAATCAGAGCCAATTTCCTAGAGGAGTATTTCTAAACATGGTCTCTGGTATGTAGGGTAGAATGGGAACTGTGGAAACAAAGATAGAATTGGCTATTTGGTAAATACTGGAGATAGCAAGAAGATTGAGAAACTTTAGATAGTTTATTGTCTTCAGTAAACTTTCCAACCAGTTTGGGAGGGGTAGAATGGCACAAACTTAGCACAAATGGAACAATTAGCAAGCTAAGATGAAAGTAATGAAATGCTCCAGAACTGTAAGAACAGGTTCAGACAATTATATAAGAATAGGCTTTTGTACTTGGAGCCAGAGCACTGAGTGTGACTAGCTTACTTAGGTTTGAGAAGTCTGAGTCGAACTTTGAAGAGCAGAAAGCATGATTGGTTTACACTAGTGTTTATCGTTGTGTCAGCACCTCTGACAGACAAAGGGTTAATATCCTTAATCTACAAGGAACGCCTACCAATCAATAAGAAAGAGATAAGCTCAGCAATTGAAAAATGGGCAAAGGACATGAATAAATGACAAAAGAAGAAATACAAGTGGATAATAAATGTATGGAAAATGTCTAACCTCATCAGTATTCAGTGATAAGCAAATAAAAACAAGATACAATTCTCTGCCTACTCAATTGGGAAATACTTTTAAAGTGGTTTAAATGGAAATATCCAGTGTTGCCAAAAATGCAGAAGATAGGCACCCTCACACATTGCTTTTGGGAAGGCAAATTGATTCTATATTTCTGAAGATATATTTAGAAATACACAAAAAAACACTTTAAAATGGTCTTAAACTTTTGATGAGATAATAATACCCCAGAGAATTTATCTGTAGGAATATTATGGATGTGCACAGGATCTATATACAAGCATAGTCTTGGCAGTGTGATTCACAATACAAGAACAAATAAAAGGAAAGCACCTCAGTGTTCTATAGAGCAGAGATGGAGTAGCACACACAGAGGGTGAATGCTAGAGAACCATGAGAGATCATACTGTCAGAGGATGCTTAATCACACAGGAAAATGCTGCAGGTTCATTGTAAAGATAGAAATGTGGGTAAAAACATTAAAATGCAATATACATATATTAAATCTAATTCTATGACTAAAATAGATAACTATAGAAATATACTTGAAGGAAATATATTGCAAGATATTAAACATGGATAACTGAGTAGTAGGATTGTGATTTAATTTTCATATATATGTATATATAAACATTAATTAATATATATTAACCTATATTAGTTTTCCATTTGTTTTCTGAAGAACCGTATTACAAATTAGAAAGAAAGACATATGTAGCCCAGCTAGCATGGTGGTTGAGCGACCACTGATAAATCAGGAAGTCACAGTTAGGTGCCCAGTCAGAGCACATGCCTGTGTTGCAGGTTTAATCCCCATGTGGGGCATGCAGGAGGCAGTCAATCAATGATTCTCTCTCATCATTGATGTTTCGATTGCTCTCTCTCTCTCCTTTCCTCTCTGAAATCAATAAAAAAGGCATAAGTAGTATTTAAAACTGTATATATACTGTCAAGCCTTATTTCAGTGAGACTAAACAACAAGTGAAATAATTAAGAATTTTTATTAGAGAAAATAGTAACTTAAAATTAATATTTGACTTTTCAGTTGCTTAAGGTGCTGTGTATAAAGTTTAATAAAATTTTTCCTTTGGGAGTTTGAAGGTGTTGGTTATACCCAGCTAAGAATTTACTATGAATTTCTAGTCAACTTCCAAGTTCAGATAGAACCTCAAGTTCTTTTCTCCTCTATGCTATCCTTGGGTCAGTTTGCTCCATGGGACTCTGTATACTCTGTGTCAGGAACCTTGACTGATTCATCCTTGAATTTAGTGGCCCAGTACTATTGGTAACATATAGTAGGTTCCCAAACAATGTTGATTGGATGGTAGTGAATGAGTAAGTGAATATGAGGAAGTGGTCTTCATTAGATAAGTATCACAGTGAATAAAAATACAATGCCCACAAGTGAAAGGTGGTGACTCCAATTAGAGAGTTAACAGTGTAATTAAAGAGCATGAGACCTTGGAATCAAATGGGGGCTTTACCACCCTTCACTTGTGATGTTGGGCAAGTCACTTAACTTATCTGATCCTAAGTTTCCTGATCTCTAAGATATAACATAGACATTATCTTTTTTTCATAAAAACTAAAGGATCTAATGAATAAGTACAGAGGGCTTTGTACAGTTTCTAGTACACAATTTCTATTCAATTAATAGTAGCTAATAATGATAATATCACAATAAATGATATCACAATTGATAAAATAATGTGCTAAGTAAAAGACCCAATAAACTTGGTTAATGAATTTCCTTCTTAAAGTGATTTGTTTCCCTTTTCTGTTCACTTGTGTTGATTTGGATATATAGTCACTCCTCCATATCTGTGGGTTTCACATCTGTGGATTTAACCAACCTTGAATTGAAAATATTTGAGAGAAAAGCTACACTATCGCTGATGGTAATATGTAGCTAGGTCTACAATGGTTGTGTCTCTCTGTACAGAACATGTACAGACTTCCCCCCTTGTCATTAATTTCTAAATAATACAGAATAAACACTATTTGTGTGGCATTTATATTGTATGAGGTATTATAAGTAATCTAGAGTTGATTTAAAGTGTATAGACGGATGTGCATAGACTATACACAAACATGACACTTTTTACGAGTATATAAGGGACCTGAGTGTCCACAGAGTCTGGTATCCACATGGTTCTTTGAACCAATCCCCCTTGGACACTTAGAGATGACTGCATGACCAACCCAAGGAAACGTCAGAAAGAACCACCTCTCGCCCAACCCCCAACCCCCGCCCCTACTTCTTTCCTCCAGAAAAGTCCCCATTTCCAAGTTTTTGAGCCTCAAGATTCATGTGATTAACCTGCTATCTTGACCTCACACCCTACTTTATACTAGTTTTGCATTCAAAGTAGCTCAAAGGCTGTGTGGACGTTTCTTTCTCTTTGGTTTGAACACCAGAAGCTGGTGGGCAATGTCTTATCACCTGCTTGGCGCTGTATTTGGCATATCTGGGAAAGACAGCGCGCCGCCAGCCCCTTGGCTGGGATGTGAAGCCATGGGTCTCCTTTGCAGGAAGTCCACCAGCTATTTTTAAAGGAGACACTCTTGTTGGCTTTTGGAGAACCTGACCCTGTAGTTTGATATCCTGCAGAATTAGTCTCAGAGAATTGTAATTCTGGTTGGGGAAAGGAGAGTTCGAATCTGTCAGGGCCACCTGCACAGTCTTTCTCTGAGACACTTATTTTCTTTGTTTGGATTTCAGGGTTACAAAAGTCAAGACTTGAGGATAATTATAAAAGATCAGCTGGTAAATGTATTCACAAGTGAAAGAAAAAGAAAGCCAAATGATTGTTAAAGCTTTATTTTTTCTGAAGCAGAACAGAAATAGAGCTTTTGATCCTTTATCGTGAAACAACAAAACATTCGTGTGATCTACACATGTCCCCGTGTTCTTATATTTTTCTATGTGCACACATGTATCCATATGCCCACACATAGACAGGCATGGTCGAATTCACACATGCTTCTTTTTCCTCTAAAAGCTGTATTTCCCTCCCTACAGATTTCTTTCTTTCCATCTCTTTCTTTTCTTTTTCCTTCTTCTTCTCTCTCTCTCTCTCTCTCTCTCTCTCTTTTAATATTTCAAAGCTGGCAGTTCAGGAAATGGCTAGAACTGCCACATCTCTGTTCTTGCTAAAGAAATCAATGCTAATCCTATTACTGGCAGTTATCACCTATCCCAGAGCTCACAGCTAAAAGAAAAAAACACACACACTGAGATGTCAAAGTAAGGGAAAAAAGGAATGGGGAGGAGGAGAGCGCCCTTCATTCACTTTCAAATGGTGATTGTTTTCTCTCTCTCCTTTTTGATCATCTCTTTTTCTCATGTTAGCAAAGAAACCAAACTACAAAACATCTGTGCTCACACAACATTGTGGGTCTGATTTAAAACCACATGAATCAGTGTATGTGCTCTAATTTAGATTTATCTTTCTCCAGGGAACCTTGACAAAACACTGATAAGGAATATTTATCATGGCTCCCAGTTTTATTAATAACAATAATAATGACATACCATTTAATGGTCACTGCAGGAACTGTGCTAGGTGGTTTCTGCAAATAATTTCATAAACCACATCATACCTCTGAGGTAAATGTGATAAACATTCCCATTTTAGAGATTTAGAGATTAAAACATAAGGTTTCCCCATTTGTGCTGAGTGACCTAGGGAGTAAGAGGCAAAGTTTGGTTCTGCATGCAGGTGGCTACTGGACGGGTCCCACACTTTTCCTACTGTTCTTCCCTGTCCCCAGCCTTCCTCAGCGGGGCAGTCTGGGAAGCGACATAGAAACACTTCAAATTGGAAATTTGCTATTTCTGAGCTTTCAGGAAGTTTCTCAGAGAATCATACAAACCTGATATTGTTGGGTTCCTCCCTTCTTACAGTGATGGCCACTCCAGCATAGGCATGTCTCATTCCTCCCTCTGATCCAGCTGCCTAATCTGATGGGCACAGCTACGTGTGCTTAGGAATCTTTGTAAAATAGCAGGAGGGAGCTACTTCAACTGGATTAATAAGCAACGGCAGCCTAAACTGACAACCTACACATGCACGCTCCTGGTCTGAGGATGACACTTGAGTAGCAATGTTAGAGATGAACAGTGTGGTTATCACCTGAGAGCTCATTAGAAATGTAGACTCCCAGGCCCCACCCCAGAACTATTGAATCAAACTCTGCATGTGTGTGTACATTTAGGTGTGAGAAGCACTGGTCTATGATGCTCTCTGTCCTGTTGAAGATAACCTCCCCAGTGTTAGGATCTGCCCGATCCTTTCCTCTATGAATCCTGAACTCAGCACAATGCTTGGCACACAGTGGGAACTCAAAAGCTGTCCAACAATAAATGAATACATGAACTACCTACTTTGTCAATGGATGGGGAAGAACAACTCGCATTGTTGAGCTACTCGCATTCAACAACTGTGATATAGTTGGTCCAAGAGTGACTGAAGAAGGGTACACACTTCGTTCTGTCACAGGCGTACTTCAGGCTCTCCGCTACTTGGTTTGCATCTGGTGTCCATGAGATATCCGTTGCTTCAACAGTCCATTAATCAATCCATTGATGTGTATTGAGTTGCCAGGAACTCTACTGAGCATGTGACCATGAGAAAGGCAGGAATTCTTTGACATAAGGAGAAAATGGCATTTGCTTCTCTAGGGGAGAGGATGGGAAGTAACTTGTTTTCTGGATTGCTAAATGTCTCATGCCAATAGGAAGGATTGCTCTAGGATGACTTTCTGTGCACCATGGACTATTTTCTCCCAAGATAAGGATGAAGAATTGCAATAAAAGTTTCCATGAACTATACTAAATGTTTTACATGAATTATCCAGTTCGATCCCAATACACCCGTTTGCATTTAGCAAATGTGGATACTGAAACCTAAATGGCAAAAGCAGAATCTGGCGGAAACAAGTGTTTCTGACTCTGAAGCTCATGTTCCTAACCACTGCCTAGTGCTGATGTTGAAGTTAGTAATATATTTCATGTTATTCTTGGTTCCTCTGAACAGGGATAAAAACATAAATGTATAACAGGGACAAAATGATCACTATCTGTTCTTACAATCTCCCTTCTTCTGCCTTTTGCTCTAAGAAGAAAGCGTTTTTTTCCTTTGGTGTAGGGAATTCAGGTGAAAAATAAAGCAGAAGTTGCTTTTAAATTAAAGAAACCAGAGAAGGTAAAGGAAATGCATAATAAGCTGAAAAAATGGAAATTGGGGAAAGAAGAGAGAGCTAGAGGTCGGTGACATGCTATCAGCAAGCATGTTTGAGGGTTGGGTGTTGAGAGTGGGAAAGAGGAACATTTGAGCACAAGCTATGTTCTATGCGGAGGACACTGAGAGAAGTGGGCCTGGATAAAGAAGCTTTAAGATTTTCTACTTTAAATGGATTGCACATCTTCCTTTGACATTTTTGGAGACACCTAGAAAATTTAAAATAGTTTACATAGTACAGAGAATGTACCATATGGGACTATGGGATTTACTGCAGTTATATTCCTAATTATTTATTATGAATTCCCTAGGCCTGATATAGATTGCGTAATATTTAATAGGCATGTATCATTAGACAAGATCTTAGTGGGTTCTGCTGGTAGTGCTATACTATTTTATTCTGTCTTACATTTTATTGTGTTCTGCAATTGCTTTAAGGCTAACATTTGAAACCAATTATAAAATTGTTGCAAGAATTTAAGTGCTAGAAAACAAAACAAAAGTGCTGTATAGGCTTTTTACTTCAGCTTCTTCTGTTCAGCTGTCCTGATTTGAGACACCCACCACCTCACCTGTAGCATGATGGAGTAGAGAGAACTTTGTGCTGGGAGTCAAGGCGGGAGAAAATGAGCTGGAGCTCACAAGGCCCATCATCATCATGTTTCCTCACACAATCTGGAACTGCTGCCTTACTCAGGTCTTTTAATTTTAAAAAACCAAATAATAAAGAACTTATCATACTAGTGTTAAGTATATATGATTGCCTCCATGGGGAAGATCTAATTCTCAGGACAGAGAAGTAGAAAATGCTGTTAAGTGTGACAAGCCCAAAGGCCATGCTGATCACTGCAATGCTTTTGATTTAATCCTGGATGTTGGAGGACTTAGGAAACTCAGCTTCAGCTCATGGTCCAAGCTCTCCCAACAGCTTACGAAATTCAAATATAGATAGCAACCTTGGGTGACCTCACCTCAGTCAAGAGCACAGAGAAGACCCAGGCTAATGTGTCTTCATCCTGCCAGCAATAGAACCAGCTGGGATTTGCATAGTTTCAAAATTACTAACCTGGATAATTAATTTAACCACCTACCACCACCACCAAAAACAAATAGAAGTGTATTTCTTGAAGATTATATACTACTCATCTCTTAATTTCACTATCAAAACTTGTTTCCTGGTCTCCGGTCTTCTGCCTCATCTTTCTACCCCACTCTACTTTTTATACTAGTAACAGTGAAAATAGCATGAAAACAATAACAACAAATCCTCTGTGTTATTCCTTTGTTTTAAACTTTCTATGGCTTCCTATTGCCTGCAAGATAGAAGCCAGAATTCCTTGAATGGCATTTGTTAATGGCCCTTCATATTCTGCAACTTCTCTTTCATTCAACAAAAACAGCAAACTATTGGCTGTACTTTCTTGCAGCCAGTGGATATAACTGCCTATAAATTCTGAAGATAGAGGCTTGATCAGACCTTGATCAGATGGAGCACTCTGATGGACAGAGGAGATAGATTGGCAGAGGCAAAGTGCGACAGAAAACAGCTAAAATAGCCCAGGAGAGAAAGACCCAGAACACCCTCTTCTATAGCTTCAAAATCTATGCAAAAATTTTGGTTTAAGAAATCTGAGAGAGTTGTATACTTTTTCTTTGTTAGACACTTTAGGCACTAAGGCATGGATTTCTCCTGTTTAGCTTTGCAAAGGTAAGTCTGAACTATCCTTAAACAAGATTTAGCCTCTTCTCAACACTGTAGCAATCCTAGTAATATGATGGAATATGGGGTACCATTATAAAGAGTGAAAGGAGAAATTGATTTCCTAGTGTGATCTTTGCCTTTAAACAGTCCTCCTATCTTTCCCTGTGAGATACTGGCATTTTCACCCACAAGTACCAGAAGATACAAACTTTATTAGACATCTTGATTCCAATGGGAAAACTTATTTCCTCTACCTTATCAGTAGGGAATGTGAATGACAAAATTAAGTGACCTTCCACAAATACCATCAGCATATTTCACAAATCTAGAACAAATATTTCAAAAATTTATATAGAACCAAAGAAGACCCTGAATAGCCTCAGCAATCTTGAGAAGGAAGAACAAAGTAGTTGGAGACATCACAGTTCCAGATACAAAATTATACTACAAAGCCATTGTTATCAAAACAGCCTGGTACTGGCACAAGAACAGGCAAAAAGATTAATGGAATAGAACAGAGAACCCAGAAATTGATCCATGTCATCATGGGTAAGTAAGATTTGACAAAGAAGACGAGAGCATACAATGGAGTAAAGATAGTCTTTTCAATAAATGGTGCTTGGAAAATTGGATAGGTATATGCAAAAAATGAAACTAGACCACCAACTTACATAAGAATAAACTCAAAAGACTTTAAGTCACAAAACCATAAAAATGAAGAAAACATAGGCGGCAGCAAAATCTCAGACATCTCATGTTGCAGAAATTTTGCCAACATATCTCCCAAGGCAAGAGAAACAAAGGAAAAACCAAACAGGAATACTAGTACAATGAACTAAAAAGCTTCTGGCAAGCAAAAGAAACCATCATAAAAATACAAAGGAAACACACAGAATGGGAGAACATATTTGCCAATGATACATCTGATAAGGAGTTAATTTCTAAAATATATAAAGAATTTATATAATTCAAGAAGAGGAAGACGATCCAATTAAAAACTGGGTAGAGGACCTGAATAGACACTTCTCCAAAGAGGACACACAGATGGCCAATAGACATATGAAAAAAATGTTCAACCTCACTAATCAGAGAGGTGCAAATGAAAACCACCATGAGCTCTGGCTGGTAGAGCTTTGGCTCAGGCATGAAAGAGTCAGGTTTGATTCCCCACCCTGGTCTGGGCATGTGCAGGAGGCAACCCATCGATGTATTTCTAGCACCTCAATGTCTCCCTTCTCCCCCCTCCCCTCCCCTCCCCTCTCCTCTCCTTTCCCTTCCCCTCCCCTCCCTTTTTCTCTCCCCTCCCCTCCCCTCTCTTCTCCTCTCCTCTCCTCCCTCTCCCCTCCCTCCCCTCCCCTCCTCTCTCCTCTCCTCTCCTCTCCTCTCCTCTCCTCTCCTCTCCTCTCCTCTCCTCTCCTCTCCTCTCCTCTTTCCTCTCCTCTCTCTCCTATGTATAGGCCTCTAGCATGTATATACATTCTTTGGTTAATTTCTTACTGCCCCCTCTCTCCTTCCCTCCTTGCCTTCCACTCTCTCTAGAAATCAATGGAAAAAATATCCTCCAGTGAGGATTAATAACAACAATAAAACATAATGAGGTATCACCTGCCAGAGTGGTGAGCAACAATAAGTCAACAAATAACAAGTGCTGGTGAGGATATTGGAGAAAAGGTTTATCCCAGTACACTGCTGGTAGGAATGCAGACTGGTACAGCCGCTGTGGAAAACAGTATGAAGTTTCTTCAAAGAATCAAAAATGGAACTGCCATTTGACCCAGTGATCTCACTTTTGGGAATATATACTAAGAATCCCCAAACCCCAATCAGATAGAATATATGCACCCCTATGTTCATAGCAGTATTATATACAATAGCTAAAATGTGCAAATGGTCCAGTGATCATCAGTAGATGAGTGGATAAAAAAAAAAGCTGTGGTACATTTACACAATGGAATACTATGCAGTTGTAAAAAAGTAAGATCTCTTACCCTTGGAGACAGTATGGATATTATTACGCTAAGCAAAATAAGCCAGAGAAAGGCAAATATCACATGATTTCACTGATATGTGGAATTTAATGAACAAAATAGATTCAAAGACAAAGACACATGTAGCAGATTGACATATCTCAGAGGGAACAGCAGAGAAGGGGCAGTAAGAAATTAACCAAAGTATGTATATACATACTAGAGGTCTGGTGCATGAAATTTGTGCACAAGTCCCTAGGCCTGGCCAATGATCAGGGCCAATAGGGGCCTTCTGGCTGCCAGACAGGGCCTTCCTTCCCTGGCTGCTGGCTGGGGCCTCCCTTCATTTTGTGCTGCCCCCTGGTGGTAAGTGCACATCATAGTAAGCGACTGAACTCCCAGTCTTCTGGTCAGACACTCAAGGGGACACTTTGCATATTAGCTCTTTATATATATAGATATGCATAGCCCTGGACCCAGACAATGGTGAGGTGAAGGCCTAGGGTGGGGTGGGAACTGGGTCAGGGGAAGCAAGAGGGAGAAAATGGGGGATATTTATATAATACTCTCAATAAATAAAAATAAATTAGATTTCACATATAAAATAAAATAGGCCAATTCTACATTCTCAGGGGTTCTTCAAAATTTTCCAAAAGTCTGCCTTAGCATTATAAGCTTTTCTAAATCTAGATGAGCATGGGAACTCAGTCATGATGTTTTGTGTCCACCTTTCCTTCCAATGGAAAGATCCAGTCAATGACAAAGTATGCGCAGAGGTTCTGGTTATAATTGCCCTATTAAAACAGGAAGAGTGAACATACATACTGTCTGTGGGAAGACTTAAAATTCTGATAAATCCTTCCAATTCAAAATATTCAAATGTCTTTAAGTATAATAGCCTTTCAAATTCCCACTTGAGATTAAAATAAGGTAAAAAGTATAAAGTAAAGAAAAATAGCATTGGTTAAAAATTAAGAAAGATAGAAAGCAGAGAAGAAATAGGGAATTATGTGGGAACAACTCTTGGTAGGGTAGAAATAATAGCTGAAAAGTGGTGGGGCCCTGAAAATGCCACCAGCATGGTCGATGGGAAGACTGGACAAAAGAAATCTTTTCAAGAAAGACAAGCAGAAAACTTGTTAATTTTGACTGAGGTGGGGAAAAGTCTCCCTAAGCATTCATAACTGCCAGCAAACAAATAATTATTATTTTAAGCCACCAAGTTTTGAGACAGGTTTTGGGATAAAATTTATACTTTCTACTTGGTCTAGGGAATCCAGGTTGGTTTAAAATATTCCTAGATTTATGTATAATTATTCTAAAGTTGTAATGCTACATGGGAGTATGACTGTGAAAGCATCCTGCAGATATATAAATATAGTGTTCATATTCTAGGAGACTGAGAATATAAATTTTATTATTTGGTTTTTACATAATGATTCAGCTTGCTGCGTGATCCTGGTCAAATATCTAGGTCTCTCTGGGCCTTTGCTTCTTCATTAGGTAAAAGAGGGCTCATTTAGCCTTAGCTTTTCATGGTTTTATGATTCTATGAAATTATTACTTCATGAAGATATGATAGAGTACTGCACGGCCTAGGGAATAGAAAATAAGATCTTAACTAGGTCACTGTTTCTGATTAGCAAGACCATTAGTGATTGCTCATTTTCACTACCCTGAGGCTCTACTTACCTGAAATAGTTGGTAAGAAAGGACTCTTCTTGTCTGATGTTTTTCAATGTCTGGACTGCACAGACCTGCCTGCTACTGTGTCCCTGCAGATGGCTGTGCGGAAGGACCACATCTCCACGTATTTTTCTTCAAGTGAAGTGCATACAGACTAGCTAATATTCAGGGTGCTTTTTTGGTGTGGAAGTTAGGGAGCAGGGAACATCATAGGAAGGACGTTTTTGGATTAAATTTGCTTTAGTTTAGAACTAGAGGCCTGGTACACGGATTCATGCACCAGTGGGGTCCCTCAGCCTGACCTGCACCCTCTCACAATCCGGACCTCTTGGGGGATATTGGGCTGCTGATTTATCTTTCCAATTCAAAATATTCAAGCCAGGCTGAGGAACCCCACTGGGGCACAGATTTGTGCACCGGGCCTCTAGTAAGTATATGATCTTTGGTTAATCTCTTCCTGCCCCTTTCCCTCCCCCTTCCCTCTGAGATTCATCAGTCTGTACCGTATTTCCATGCCTGTGCATTGAGCATCTGCCCCCTGGTGGTCAGTGCACGTCATAGCTATTGGTCCAATGGTTGAACAGTCACTTAGGCTTTTATATATATATAGACTAGAGGCCCGGTGCACAAAATTCGGGGAATGTCCCTTAGCCCAGCCTGCGACCTCTCCAATCTGGGACCCCTTGAGGGATGTTCGACTGCCCGTTTAGGCCCCATCCCGGTAGGATCGGGCCTAAACGGGCAGTCGGACATACTTCTCACAATTCAGGACTGCTGGCTCCAAACTGCTCCCCTGCCAGCCTTTTTGCCCCCAACTTTCCTCCTCTGCCAGCCTGGTCACCCCTAACTGCCCTCCCCTGCAGGTTTGATTGTTCCCAACTGCCCTCCCTTGCAGGCCTGGTCCCTCCCAACTTCCCTCCCCTGCTGGCCATCTTGTGGTGGCCATCTTGTGTCCACATGGGGCAGCCCTCTTGTGTGTTGGAGTGATGGTCAATCTGCAAATTACTCTTTTATTAGATATGATAGAGGCCTGGTACATGGGTGGAGGCCAGCTGGTTTTGCCCTGAAGGGTGTCCCAGATCAGGGTGGGGATTCCCTTGGGGCAAGGGGTGGCCTGGGTGAGGGGCCTGTGGAGCTTTGTAGACTGGCCATGGGCCCCAGTGACCCATGTGGAGGCCCTGGTATCTGGGATTAATCTATGTCTACAATTGAAATTTTGTAGCCTGGAGCAGAGCCAAGCCTTCTGCTTGCTCTGTGGGGGCAGCCACTTCTGCTTGAAACTTTGTAGCCTACAGTGGAGGCCTAGGCCAGCAACAGCAAGCAGAAAGCTTGGTTTCCTCCGTTGCCAGGAAAACCCAATCCTCTGTTCTCTCCAGCTCATTCCTGTCATCCCTGTATCTTTTATAATTGAAATTTTGTAGCATTGAGTGGAGGCTTAGGTTGGCAACCGCAGGCAGAAAGCTTGAGTTCCTCTGTTGCCGGGGAAACCCAAGGCTTCCTCCTGCTCTCAGAGGCAGCAGCAATCTTGGCTGGGGTTTATTTGCATAATCTGCCGCTGATTGGCTGGTGGGCGTGGCTGTGGGTGTGGCTTGTGTGTGTAGTGAAGCTACGGTCAAATTTGTATATTGCTCTTTTATTAGATAGGATAATTAGATAATAGAGTATTTTTTTGCACTCAAATATAACAAAGTAATTTACAGACATTGATCTGTGCCATCAGAGACCTGACCTGGTTAATGAGACTGGACTTTTAGTTAAGGAGTCAATAAATTCCCTCTTCATTAGTTTGTATTTTCTAAACTGTTAGTTTAGATTTTTTGCCTCTTGCAACCTAGACAATTCTAAGTAGTAGCAGAAGCTACGTTTTTCTGCATTTTTACTGCTCAGTTCCTGCCACTGCCCTCAGCCTATCTCATTCCTGGTCTCCATGGTTTCTTGGTTGCTGTAAGTGGCCCAGAGTAGCTTTCTGAGTGTATTTGCTGCAGAGAAGTTTCTGTACCTGGTAGACTAAAGAAATGAAGTAGCATGTTGCATAACTCAGTAAAGGTAGCTCCTGGTCAAGGGCCCTTTCCACTACAGAACCTAATTGCATGATGATGCAAGTTGAGTGGAGACTAGAGGAAGGAGA
Organism: Antrozous pallidus; assembly: GCA_027563665.1. Classification (NCBI taxonomy): domain Eukaryota; kingdom Metazoa; phylum Chordata; class Mammalia; order Chiroptera; family Vespertilionidae; genus Antrozous; species Antrozous pallidus. The sequence goes on along the minus strand of CM050524.1, from coordinate 32,194,263 downwards.
TGAGCTAGAGCCCAAGAAACCAACAAGACACCATAGTGGAAATGGAGAACTGGAAGTCGTCATTGAAGATGGACCACAATCTACAAATGTGATTTCATTTAATCTCCCTGATCACTATGCCTTTATTAAAACTTTGCATATGAGGCTCTGAGGGGGTAACGACTTTGTTCAAAGTAATAGACTATATATTTCATGTAGACTCTTATGCTCCAGGCTGTGTCACAATGCCACCTTCTATAAGTGAGGTAAAAGGGAACTAGATTAGGCTAATGGTGGTCCCTTGAGAGCTGATGGGGGAGATAAAGGATAACAAGGCTCTTTCAAAGAAATGAAAGCATCTTCCCAAACTTTGCACTCAATCTCAATATATTTTAGCCATCCATGTTCATACAACATGGTTTGAGTACCAATTGCACAGGCTTTAAAACAGGAGATTTCTGGATTTCCATCTTTGCCACACACATTGTAGTGATACTCTGTGTAATTATTTAACTCTTAGTCTTAGTTTCCCCATCTGCCAATTGTCTACCTCTAATAAGTATTGCAAGGATTGGAGATAATGCTTATAAAGCTCATATACTGTGAGCATCACAAATAGGTACTTGGTACATGAAACTATATTTTAATATTATATAACCCAGAAAATTATCAATACTTAACTATGATCTCCTTTGAGTAAGTTTGACATATTTCTCTATATTACTTTGATCTGCCTCAGATCATCAGCTCGCCTTTCCTGGAGCTACTTATCTTCAAAGAATCAGAGAAAGTACCTTCAAAATGTGGACATAGGAAAGGTCAGAGATAGCATGTGAGGAATTTCAAAGATAATCCTATCTTTCTCTTTCCTCTGCCAGCCTGTCTTTAGCTGGTTCAGAGTAATTTATATCTCTGGTTGTGTTAAAGTGTGTGGTATCATTTAGACACTGCAAATATAAAACCAATTTGGCTGCAACCTAATTGTAGCACGACAAGAGATAAATCTAGAAGATACGTACAGTATGAAACGGCGGAGTGTGCCTCGCTTCTGTAAGAACCACGCATAGGGGAACATTATGCTGCAAGTGAGGAATAGCTGACATTGTGACTCATGAAGATTCATACATAAATAATATTGCGGACTCTTAGGTTTCCTGCAACTTAGGATACCATTAACATATTGTAGGCTAAATGAAGATCTGTAATTATTGTATGCTGCTAAACCCACCTGGATTTTCACCTAAAATCCTGGTGAAATGAGATGGGGTATATGTTTTGAAACATTGTCAACCTTTTGAATTGAGAATATATCTAAGAAATACAAACTCAGGTTAATAAATAAAAGTGCAACATTTTGAAATCATTAATGGAGGAGTGTAAAAAGAAAACCTACAAAATAACCCCAGCTTGAAAAAAAGAGACCATGTTTAAATTACAATTAAGTGCAGAAGCAAAAGATCACAACAAAACAAAAATCCTACTCTTTACAAGGTCTCATTTTAAACAGCTTCACATTCCAAATGGCAAACACAGAAAATCATGATTGTCAACCAGCATGTATTGAGGACTATAGCAGGTGTGTTGAACTTTGAATAATTGAATTGCACATTTTAAAAATAATCTGTCTTTTATGACAGAAATCAGACAGTTCCTGGCATAATTTGACAGCAGCATTCTGCCTTTCTGCTGTCAGCACCGTGTGAGGCAATGCAATTAAAATCAAACTGTGATTTGTTTTGGCTGGTGAGATTTTTCTCTTTTCTCTCTTATGTTGTATACATATTTGTTCTCATGTTAAGTTTTATTATTAAAGAAATATAATATGCATTTTAAGTAATTTTATACTATTAGTACCAATGGAGATACCGGTTGGGGATTGGACCCTGACTTTAGAAATGCAGTAACACCTAACATTCTGCCTGCTATTCCCTCTTGCTCTCTGAAGTTATTTTAATTGCCCTCCTCACTCCCCCACCCTCCTCCAAAAAGGCAGCAACCAAGCTGTCCCAGACTACCAATGCCCCCTCCTGGCAGCAGCAGGGCTTGTGGGCTTGCTTTCTATCTCTTCCTGCCTCCTGTAAGGCCAGAGGAGCATCTTTCTTCTCTGGTTCACTGCTGACAATTTAGCCCGGTAATATCTTTCCCTCACGTATTGACATATTTTTCATAATCATGAGGTATAGTCCTACATCACTGTTACATACACACATACCCATTTCCTTCTTTCATTTATTTACTTTAAAAAACTTATTTATTTTAATTGAATTTATTGGGGTGACATTGGTTCATAAAAACATACAGGTTTCAAGTGTACAACTCAATAAGACATCAGCTGCACACTGCATCTTGTGCTCATCATCCAAAATAAAGTCTCTTTCTGGTCCCATTTGTCCTTTCTTTGCCCACTTCCACCTACCCTCAGCTCCTTTCCCTCTGGCTATCACTATATTGTCTATGTCTATGTGATATATAGGGTGTCCTCAAAATATGTATACACACACTTTGAATAATTATAAAGACAATGTTTATTACATTTAATTTTCAAAATTAAGCTATCAGCAGAATACATTTTTGGGGGACACCCTTTGTGTATGTGTGTGTGGGGGTGTGTGTGTGCGCGCACACACACCCACACACACACCTACCTCTAAAACCACTCTCTGACAGCTGTCAGTCTGTTCTGTGTATCCCTGAGTCTGTTTCTATTTTATTTATTAAATAATTTTGTTCATTATATTCCTCATATAAGTGAGGTCATATGGCATTTGTCTTCCTCTGGCTTATTTCACTTAGCATAAACTCTCTAAGTCCATCCATGCTGTTAAAAACAGTACAATTTCTTTCCTTTTTATGGCCGAGTGGTATTCCATTGGGTAAATGTACCACAGCTTTTTTATCCACTCATCTACTGATGAATTCTTGGGCTGTTTCCAGATCTTGGCTATTGTAAATAACCTGCAGTGAACATAGGGCTGCATATATTCTTTCGAATTAGTGTTTCAAGTTTCTTTGGATATATTCCCAGAAGTGGGATCGTTGTGTCAAATGGCAGTTTCATTTTTAATTTTTTGAAGAAACTTTCACAGTGGCTATACCAGTCTACATTCCTACTAGCAGTGTATGAGTGTTGATCTTGTCTCTACATCCTTGCCAGAACTTGTTGTTTATTTATTGATGACTAGTGACTAGGTGCACAAAATTCATGCATGGGGTGTGTGTATGTGGCGGGGAGGGTGTCCCTCAGCTGGGCCTGCGCCCTCTCCAATCTGGAACCCCTCAGGAAATAAGCAGCAGTCAGACATTCCTCTCACAATCCAGAACTGCCGGCTCCTAACTGCTCACCTGCCTGCCTGAGTGTCCCTAACTGCTTCTGCCTGCCAGCCTGATTGTCCCTAACTGTCCTCCTGTTGCTTGATTGCCCCTAACCACCTCTGCCTCAGCCCCACATCCAGGATCCAGGATTCCCTCCTCCAGCCGACCACAGGCACCTGGGATCCGGGCTTCCCTCCCTCTGGTCATCCATAGGCACCCAGGCCGGCTGCAGCCACAAGTGATGGTGGACAGGTGGCCCGGGACCATGGGGTGGGCAGCTTCTCCATCTACCAGGCTGTAGCCAGTTGCAGTTGCTGGAACCTGGACTGCAGGCAGGGGGCTTCTCTGTCTTCTCTGGGGTACATTGTGGGAGACTTCTCTGGCTGGCTGTGGCCTGGGATCATGGGTCAGGTGGCTTCTTCATCTTCCGGACCACACCCAGCCTCAGGCGCGGGGGGGCCCCGTTTCTCTGTCTCCCCAGGACGTGGGGCAGGCGGACATAAGGCTTCTGCTGCTGTCTGTGGTCTGGGATCATGGGGCAGGCAGCTTCTTTGTCTGCCCGGTTGCAGCCAGCCTCAGGGAATGGCACCTGACTTCTCCGACCTCCACAGTCCCAGAGCATTGTGTGGCGGGGAGGACTGCTGCCATGTTTTCAGGTTAATTTGCATACTCACTCGGATTGGCTGGTAGCATAGCAGAGTGATGGTGATTTGCATGTTTCTCTTTTATTAGCGTAGATAGCCATTGTGACAGGTGTGAGGTGATATCTCATTGTACTTTGAATTTGCATCTCTCTGATGATTAGTGATGTTGAGCATCTTTTCATATGCCTATTGGCCATCTGTGGGTCCTTTTTGGAGAAATGTCTGTTCAGATCCTTTGTCCATTTTGTCTTCTTGGTGTTGAGTTGTATAAGTTCTTTACATATTTTTGAAATTAACCCCTTATCAGATGTATCATTGGCGAATATGTCCTACCATGCAGTGGGTTCCCTTTTTATTTTGTTGATGGTTTCTTTTGATGTGCAAAGCTTTTTAGTTTGATGTAGTCCCATTTGTTTACTCCTGCCTTTGTTTCCCTTGCCTGAAGAGGAAATATATCAGCAAAAACATTGCCAAGAGAGATGTCTGATATTTTACTATGTTTTCTTCTAGGATTTTTATGGTTTTACAAGTTACATTTGTCTTTTATCCATTTTGAGTTTATTCTCATATATGGTATAAGTTGGTGATCTAGTTTTATTTTCCTAAGGGACTGTCTTCACCTCATTGTATGTTCTTGCCTCCTTTATAAATATTAATTTACCATAAAGGCCTGGGTTTATTTCTGTGGTCTCCCATGTTCTTTTATTTTATAATCAGTAATATTCATGTTAAATTTTTTTGTCTTTTATCCATATCTTCTTTCTCTTTATAGTTGGTTCAAAATCACCCCAAAAAGGAACTTCCATTCAAGAAAAGAAAGCACAGTTAGATATAAAAGTAAAATTTTACAGAAATATGAATATTTTTCTCCATATAACTATTAATAGAATGAGTTATAATTCTAGTACCACTAATTAAAACAGCAAATTATATTAGTGGATTTCTTAATATTGACCCATCCTTGCATTCCTTGAATAAAACTCGTTGTGTATAAGTCTTTTCATGTCCTGATTAAGATTGTGCTGGAGATTTTTTACATTGTTGTTCATAAGTGAGATTGATATGCCATTTATTTTGTGTGTGAGAAATCATTGGTAGGTTTGGCATCAATGTTATACTCACATTATAAAAAGACTCTGGAACTTTTCCTATGATTTAAAATGCTTTGGTTGGGTAGATAGTACTTTGACAGGTTTATTTTTTCCTCTACAGAGGTCAGTTTAGACTTTCTATCTCTTGTTGGGTACATTTTGGTAAATTATATTTTCCTAGAAGTTTGGTTTTTACTAGTCATATTTTCTAATTCATTTTCAAAAGCTTAAGTGTTCTTTAAGATTCTTCTAAATTTTTTTCCATTTCATAATTTCTTATTTCTGCAATTGTAATTTTCAGCTTAGTCAGGTCAGCTATGAACTTATCTAATTTTAAAAGAATTTTTTAACTTAAAAATCTGCTTTTATAGTTTAGTACTACTTTCTTTTTATCATTTTCAAACTCATTAATTCTTTTATCTTTTACTGCTTATTTTTTTTCTTTGGTTTATTTTGTTATTCTTTGTTCTCACAGTTTGAGACACTCTTAATCCATTATTTTTTTATCCTTCTTATTAATGTATTAAAAGCTATCAGTTTTCCTCTGAGCCTTGTTTGACTTGTTTGCTATAGGTTCTAAAACATAATATTTTCATTACCATTGTTTCTAAAAGATTCTTCAGTTTAGATATAGATTTCTTTTTTGACCCATGAGTTAATTAACAGAATGTTTTAAAATTTTCAGATGGAGGTAGCTTTCTGTTTTCCAATTCTGTTTTGTAATTTTTAGTTTAGCGCACAAGGATCAGAAGTTGTTTTCTATACTTTTGAAATTTTTGAGGTTTTCTTTGTGGCTGAAAACATTCACACATGTGAGTATACTTGAAAATAAGGTACAGTCCACTTTCAAGGTCAAAGTTTGACATAGGTTAGTTATATCTACCTTATTAATTATGTTAATTATGCCTGTCAGTTTTTCTTACTTTTTATTTTAACGATATACATAAACTGATAAGCCTAAATTAAAATCTCCTAATAGTATATTTGCCTAGATATCAAATAAACATTTTATCTTCACTTTGAATTGAATCCTTTATAGTGTCTTTTGCAGCCTGAATTCTACCTTGTCCGATAAGATGAAGTTCTATTTATATGCTGTTCAAATTTGTCTAGTACACCTTTACTCTTTCTTTTTTCCCCCACTTAACGCACTTCGTTTTGGGAGTGCCTCCTATACAGAGCCTGCAGTTAGATTTTGTTTTGTGATTCAGTCTGAGGATATGTAAAAATTTTTTTGAATAAGTGAGTAAAGTTATATGAATTGGTATGATAGATGTTTGGGTGTTACTTCTGTCATCTTCTTCTTGTCATATTCCTTCATAAAGGCTATTAATTGATTTGTTTATAATTTATGCTAAAATGCTTGATCATAGTGGTAGATTATAGATGGCTGCAAATTCTGATTCTCCTGTCAATCATACATGACATCTATACCCCTTTGCCTTGGATGTGCATGACCTTTGTGACTGCTTTGATAAACAACATGGCAGAAGTAAAACTGTGCTAGTTTCAGTAACCAGGCCTTAGGAAACTGACAACTCTCCATCCGTTCTCTTGGAGCCTTCAGCTACCATGTACGAGGGCTGAGACCACCATGCCGGAGAAGCGAGGTGGAGAGGCTTTGAGATCACATGGGGTGGAAACATAGCTCTGCTGTGCCCAGACATTACTGGCAAGGTGCTAGGCATATGAGAGAAGCCTTTGTGACCTCCAGACCAGCCAAGTTACCCACTGACCCCCAACTGAAACCATGTGAAGCAGAAGAGTCACCCAGCTGAGTACTTCCTGAATTCCTGACCCATAAATATATGAGATATAATTGGTAATTGTTTGACCAATTGGGTTTCAGGTAGTTTAGTACAGAGCAATGGATAACTGAAATACTCAAAATTTTCTTCTATTCTGGGGAATATTTTTTCCTCACAAGTATTCTTTGTATGTTGCTAAGTTTGCTTCTCTTTTCCCCATTTCTTCTTCTGATATCTTTCTCTTAACACTATTCCCCTTTTTATTTTTTACCACTGAATAAGTTGTCTTTTCCTGGACCAGCTATGTTCCAGGAGTGGAGGATGTGTAGGATGGGGAGGTGCCAGAGTCTCTTTCTAGGTTTCATATAATTCTTGTCTTATAAATATACTAGGGGCCCGGTGCACAAAATTCATGCACTAGGGGTGGGTGATCCCTCAGCCCAACCTGCCCCCTCAATGGGGCTGATGGCTGGCTCTGCCCGAGCCGCCTCGACCCCGGCCCCCCAGCCCTGGTCTTAGCCCTGGCCACTAGCAACCAGCCGGAGACCACCCGGCCCCCGGAGCCCCACACTTGCTGGATGCCTCGGCCTCACTCCCCCAGCCCAGGCCTTAGTCTCGGCAGCGATCCCCCAGCCTCAGGGGCACCTCACACTTGCGGCGGCCTCTCGCGTACTGCTCAGCCTCCGCTCACTCTGCTGCTCACTTGGCCTCGCCCCCTGTGCCTTGGACGCCCCGCCCCTTGCCTCACAAGCCTTGGCGGCCTTTCCTCCCGCCTCACACACGCCTCAGCCCCCCCCCCCCTCCCGCCTTGCGCACTTGCCGGCTGCCTTTGCCCTGACCGCTGGCGAACGCCAGGCCCCAGCCCCCTCCCCACCGCCCTCCACACTTGCTGGCCACCTCACACATGCCTTGGCCCTGCCCCACACTTCGTGTGCTCATTGGCCGCCTTGGCCCTGCCCCCCACTCCTGATTGGCTGGTGGGCGTGGCTGGCGGGCATGGCTTATGGGTGTAACGAAGGTACGGTCAAATTTGCATATTCTTTTATTAGATAAGATACAACAGTTACATGGTTCCAAGGATAAACTATAAAAAAGTTATATTCAGAGGAGTCAAGCATCTATCCTTATTTTCTACCCAATTATTTCCTCTATTTTAAAGGTAATCTTTTTAAAAACTTGTTATTTAGATTTTTCTGCTTTTTAAATATGAGCAAATATATATTTACTAGAGGCCCGGTGCACAGAATTTGTGCACGGGGGTTAGGGGGTGTCCCTCAGCCCAGCCTGCGCCCTCTCCAATCTGGGACCCTTCCAGGGATGTCTGACTGCCCGTTTAGGCCTGATCTTGGTAGGATCGGGCCTAAATGGGCAGTCAGACATCTTTCTCACAATCCAGGACTGCTAGCTCCAAACTGCTCACCTGCCTGCCTCCCTAATGAGTCCCCTAACCACTTCTGCCTGCCAGCCTGATCACCCCCTAACCACTAACCTGCCAGTCTAATTGATGTCTAACTGCTCCCCTGCCAACCTGTTTGCCCCCAACTTCCCTCCTCTGCCAGCCTGGTCACCCCCAACTGCCCTCCCTTGCAGGCCTGGAACCTCCCAATGGCCCTCCCCTCCTGGCCATCTTGTGGTGGCCATCTTGTGTTCAGATGGGGGCAGGATCTTTGACCACATGGGGCAACCCTCTTGTGTGTTGGATGGTCAATCTGCATATTACTCTTTCATTAGATAGGATAAAGGCCTGGTGCATGGGTGGGAGCTGGCTGATTTGCCCTGAAGGGTGTCCTGGGTCAGGGTGGGGGTTCCCTTGGGGTATGCGGCAGCCTGGGCGAGGGACCTGTGGAGGTTTGCAGGTTGGCCATGCCCCGCAGTGACCCAAGCCGAGACCCTGGGATCTGGGATTAATTTATGTTCTACAATTGAAACTTTGTAGCCTGGAGCGGAGCCAAGCCTTCTGCTCACTCTGTGGCAACACCATTTCTGTTTGAAACTTTGTAGCCTAGAGTAAAGTCCTAGGCTAGGGCTGCAGAAGTTTAACTTCCTCCATCACCCCAGCAACCCTAGCCTCTTCTCTCTCCAGCTCCGTGGCTGCCGCCATTTCTGTTGGGATTATGTATCTTCTATAATTGAAACTTTGTAGCATTGAGTCGCGGTAGGCTAGCAAGGGCAGGCAGAAAGTTTGGTTTCCTCTGTTGCCAGGGAAACCCAAGCCTCCCTCCTGCTCTCAGTGGTGGCAGCCATCCTGGCTTGGGTTTATTTGCATAATCTGCTCCTGATTGGCTGGTGGGCGTGGCTTGAACAGAGACATGGTCAATTTGCATATTACTCTTTGATTAGATAGGACCAGGGGCCCAGTGCACGAAATTAGTGCACTGGGGGTGGGTGTTCCCTCAACCCAACCTGCCCCCTCTCACATACTGGGAGCCCTCAGGGGATGTCCAACTGATGGCTCACCCCCAGCCTGCCCAGCCATCGCCCTGCTCAGCTCAGCCCCAGCTGCCTGTGACCACCTGGCCCCAGGGGCTGGGCACTTGCTGCCACTTCCATTCACAGAGCTCGGGGGGCCGGGCACTCCCTGCCCCCGCCACCACCGCTGCTGCCCCCGCTTCCCCCATAGCGCCTGGGGCTGGGTGCTCGCTGCCACTGCCGTTTCATCTCCACCCCCGAGGCCTGGCACTCGTGCCACTTGGTCCTGCCCCCACTCCTAATTGGCTGGTAGCATAGCCAATCAGGAGTGAAGGTATGGTCAAATTTGCATGTTTCTCTTTTATTATATAGGATATTTTCCTCTTAGATAAATAGAAGTCATTTTAAATACTTTTCCTCGTCTTGTTTTTGTTTCACTTAACAATATTATATATCTTTGAGATTTCTCTATAATAGTTTAGTAAAATAGTTATCCCATTTTATAACTGCATAGTACTCCATTACATTGTTGTACCATAATTTATTCAACTAGATATTTGTGCTTTCTATGGCCTTTTACTCTTCCAAATAATGTTGCAATTAAGAATCTTGTCCATGCATCTTTTTACTATTTTGTTATTGTGGCATAGAATATATTTCTCCCAGTATTTCTTTATTTAGAAATATCACTTAATAGTTCTTTTAGAGAGGATCTAGAAATGGTAAATTCTCTTTATTTTATTTGTTTGAACATATATTTTTGCTTTTACTTTAAATGATAGTTTTGTTGGGCAAAGACTTTTAAGTTAATGGTTATTTTGTCTCAGTATGTCAAGAATGGTACACCATTGGCCTCTATTGTTGCTAATGAGTAGTTGGCTGTTAAGATGTATAGCTTTTCCTTTATAGGTAACCTGCCCTTTCTTCTGGTTGCTTGAAGATATTCATTGGGTTTCAGGTTTTCTATAGTTTCACTAAGGTGTGCCTGATCTGAATCTATTTTTATTTACGCTGGTGTTCACTGACACCTTAATTTGGAAAGTCTTATCTTTCATCAAGTCTGAAAAAGTAGGGGGCATGCAGGAAGCAGCAGATCAATGTTTCTCTCTCAGCGATGTTTCTAACTCTGTATTCCTCTCCCTTCTTCTCTATAAGAATATATATATGATAAAGACTGAGGAAAATGAGGCATCAAGTACCTTACATTCTAACAAGAGCCCCAGCAACTGTGGCTTATTAAAGACAGTCTAGCTGGCTCTGCTATCTCCAGACATATCCAAGCGCTTAACTATATAATCAGAACATGAAGGAGAGAAGCAAATCATGAGAACCACAAGTCCCAAGTCTAGTGGAGTATACTCTCCCGCCCCTCAAAACTAGATGGTGGGGGAAGCAACAAGTAACATTGGCCCCTCACTCTCCAGTTATGCAGCAGACTTGATGTACCTTCTGCCTGAGAGGTTAGTGAAGAGAACCTGAGAAAGATTACAGGGTAGACCAGCATGGGGGCTCCTGGAAGGTCAAATTCGCTTGTAGAAAGTAGCCTTGAATGAATGTTTTGCCAGATGCCACCTGAGAGGGAAGGCCACTGGGTGAGGAGATTGTAGTGGCAAGAGGTGGTAGATGGACCTCCCAGGACTGATGCTGAGTGTTGGAAGACACGAGTCACTATGAGCTGCTGCTCTTCAACAGAGAACACAAACCCCAGAGTGTTCTGAGGAACGTGTGAGGGGGTCCAGCCGTGCTTTGCCTTTCTGTTCTTCTCCAGAATCATTTCTTTGTTTAGTAGCTTTAATGTTACTGCATTAGGCTAGACCCCTTTCCTTGTTTTATTTTTTTGTTTGTCTCCCCCCCTCTTTTTTTTGCAGGTGAATAATCTTTATGACTGTTTCCTGGTCTTTAGTACTTTTTCTTTCTTTTGTTTGCCCTATTAATCTCAACACTGGCCTTTTAACTTCTTTAGTCTATAGTTGACATATTTGATGTGAAGTTTCATATTTCACATCAAAAGGAGTCCGCTTTAGCCCAACTAGCACTAATCGCTGGCTTTCTCCTCTGTTTCTAGGTGCCCAGGCACCTTATGCACCGACTTAAGCCCTCCTTTGCAGCTGCAGTTCTCTCTCCTAATGCTTCTAGTCACCAGCCCTCACATGCACTTTGTGCTACAATGAAGGGGCCACTCATGCAATCAGGTAGGAAGGGATCGATTTTTCTAGAGTGATTTATACCCTCTGATAATTGAGCTATCATCAGTGACACTGCTGAACACGCAAAAGAAAGCAGCACCTCTAGCTACAGGGAGAGCTCAGTCCTTGGAAGCATCTGAAAATGGTGACAGGTCTATTGGATATCAAAGTAAAATTCTAGCATAATCTGGGGCGCCTGGGCAGCATATGTGAATTTAAAAGAAAAATGTTATATTCAATAAAAATCTTGCTAATGAGAACTAAATTTTAAGAGGAGATCATGAGTAAAGCCAAAAGGTACCCTTGAATTTTAATATCACCCTCAGATTCTTCATGATTCTTTCTATAAACAGAGCTTGTTAGGAGGGGAGATGTGCTCTCCTCTCCCATGGTCTTATTACATCCCAAAGCTCAGATACGCATCATCAACCATGGAAACACTATGTGGCACAACAAGTGGTTGGAAGTGTTTGACTTGACAATCAGAGAGGCTTGGTTTTGAATCTTGACATTGATGTTTACTTGCGTGATCTTGGGCAAGTCACTCACCCTTTTTTAGCCTTAGGGTTGTGTTTGTGTGTGTGTGTGTGTGTGTGTGTGTGTGTGTGTGTTTGTTTAATAATAACACTATCTTACTGAGTTGGGGTGATGGTTCATGTGAACATTAGTGCACAGAAACACTTGGAACCTGGCCTATAAGCTCACATAGTTAACTTCCCTTTGGACCATGAGAACAAAACCCACATTAGAATAAACTTGATTTATTTTCCTCTTCTCTTTGCTTTTTTAAATCTCACTGACTAGAAACGAAGTCTGCAAGTTAAATTGTTGGATAAAGGTGTGACTGCTGAACTTTATAAGTAGTGAAAATAGAAATTTAAACAGAAGTTGCAAGAAGGTTGTCTTCTGTGTAAACAGTGAACCATGGGGGTTTCATATTTTAACGTGGTTTCTAGGTCATGGACCCTCTATTTATTGTCTTACCTTAGGCTGACCCCATTGGATGACAGCACTAAGAATGATTATTGCTCTCTCCCTGGAGCAATGGAAGACAGAGGAGAAAAAACTAAATACCTAGATTAGAGTTTTTAAGGCTGGGGATCACCTGACCAAGTTTGTCTTCCTGAGTGCACATATATGTAGAAGACAAATAATAGGCACATGAAACTTGAGTTTCCTCCCTTCCTGGCTGGGCAAACCCAGCAGCTCAGAACCTTGGATCTCTTACTGTGTTCCCCTTGCTTCCTGCTGTCAGAGTTTGAATGTGGTTTCGAATGGAAATGTTGAAATTTAGAGCATGGATTTGGAGTGAAGACAGACCTGGACTCAATCCTGGTATATGCTCAGTGCCCTGTAAATTGTGTCTGTTATTTTTACTCCAAATTCAGCTTTTGTACTGTAGTCACATTGATCCTTAATCTTCCTTTGAATGTTTCTGTGTAGAGGAGCCTGGAAGTGATTAGTTTTAGATCCTTAGCTTTTATATTCTGCATTTTGAATTCTGTCCATGTAGCCAGTCTACCCGTGCTAATTGCAGCACTGTCAATACCGAAGGCGTTTCTGAGCTACAGGGTCTATTCCAGAGCACTCACAGAGAACTGACAGGTCATTCTGGGATGGGCTCCGTTCTACTTTCCAAATCTAGCTTTCTCTTCTCAACCCACTCCAGAACCTGTCAATTTAAAGATCTTCACTTTAGCAGCAGGGTTTTATGTAACAATACCCCTCCTCTCTACATAACTCCCAGTGTGGCTGGGAGATCTTACACTAAGGGGTCAAGGGATACTGATGCCTGGTTTTAAAAATGTACATATTAGTGCTTCTCTTCTTTTCTGTTGACCAAAGTTTTGCCACCCTATAGTTAGTCACTGTTAGGATTTTACCAGCTTCATGTTGTTTTATTTTGGCAGCCTCCTTGGCCTCAGGAGTTTCCTTTTCTTCCCCTCCTGACATGGTTTCTCTTAGTGGGCACCCTCCTTTCCTGACCATACCTCATGTCATCCTTCCTTTGGGATGAGATGATGATAATAGTAACAGGTAAGATTTACTGAGCATTTACCATCTACTAGACACAATTATAACCGCTTTATATGTATGAATACATTTAATACAACTGAAATCAATGCAATTATTATGTCTCCACTTTACAGATGAAAAACTGCTGCAGGAGAGGTTAGTACCTTGGACAGCTGTAGCAAGTGGACAGGTTAGGCCCCGGGGATGCCTGCACATTCAGGAGCTGACCCAGGAGAATTTCCTCTCTGGGTACCTCTGGGCTCTGGGCAGTGATGTCCCAAACCCTGGCTCAGATGGACCTGAATAAGGCACCCCTTATCACCAGCAGGAGCACAATGTGAGAACATTTCCTATACCATTTACAAAATGCTGGAACAATAGATCATTTTTGCAAATCTCTTTAAAAGCAAGTCTGCCAGGCAACCTTTATGACATTACCTTTGTACTCAGAAAAAAATATTATAAAGTAATAAGAATAATAAAAAACCACTAAAATAAGGTCACCTCTCTCCTCTTAACAGTGCTGAGAAAGCATTTTTAGAGCTTGCTTTCCAAACAAAGAAAGTTGAGCTCAAGAAGTCACTTCCATTTGAAAATCAGGTGAACGTCAACAACATTGCTGCTGATAAAATGAAAAGACAATAGTTTCCCAGGAGAGTATCTTCCCGTGCAAGCTGATTTCTAAGACCTACAACAACAACAAAAAAAGACAGGATTCAGTCCAACAACAGGTAATTTTGAAAGGAGTCAATTTAGGAACTACCCATTAAGCAGGAATTAAAAGGCTAGAATTATTTTTTGGTTAATTCTAAAACTGACTTGGGGAGACATAGTCTACGTGGGGAAAGGGGGCTTTGATTTGAAACATACCGCTGCCAACCAAACAATGAAATGAAGAGAACAATAAACAAAGGAAACCCTCGTAAAGGCTCCCTTCATTTACATTCTGAGATTACTGGCCTCATCTCTCTGCTGAAATAGCCTTGCGTTACTGGCCGTCCAAAAGCATAATCAGGTGCTAGCGGGAGCTTTTGCTCCAGCAAACTGCGTGAAGAATATTTCAATGCTGCCAAGACTATAGGTGCCTGTTTCAAGTTGTCATAGAATATGCTATAACGTGTCATAAATAAGGGAGGTGTATTTATAAATCTGGCATTAAAAATGTGTTCCTAAAATATCTCGTGTGTTCCCCGGCCATGTCAGCCTAGAAATAATGTTTAGTATTTGTTTATGTTACTGGACCACCCCATGAACCTGGGGGAAACATGTTAGAAAAAAAATTATAGCTACGCCAACTATTCTGGGAGATACACGAGCCCTCCATGTTTATCAGGTTGAGGGCACTGTATTTTGATGTCAATAAGCAATTTTTCCAGCCTGGTCTCCTGCCCGACCCTTTTAATCCATCAATATATTATTAGAGATAAAGTTGGTGGATGCCTGCTGCAGTTAGAAGATAAATGACATCTCTGAAGTCAGGCATTAAAGACTAGATTAAGGCCTTGTGACACCGTTTTCAGTGCTCATCTGTGCACTTCTGTTCAACCTATCACACTGAGTGACAAGAAAGAAAAATAATGAACTGGGCCAGGGGAAGAAGAAGGAAAAAAAAAGGCAGAAAAAGAGAGAGATTTTTCCCCCCGAACACACAAGCTACATCAGTTCATACTTGGGATTAGACTGCATTTAAAGAAAGAAAATAAAATGGGAAATTGGGAAGACAGGAAAGGGGCTGTTCTATGAAGATGAAAATAGGTAGGCAAAAGGGGCACGAAAGCCAAGAATCCCATTTCTATCTGTGGCTTTTGCCTGCCATCCAGTCTCTCCCATGCAGACGTCTCCCAGTTGGCATCCAGTTGGTCGAGGAATCTCCGTCCCCGAGTAGGGAGTGCTGACATAAATCTTGTTAAGAGGCAGTGCTTGGTGCTAAATCTTAGTGAGTTATGTTCTTCCACTCCCGCCAAAGGATTTCTTTTACACTGCTGCTACTACTGTCCTGGTTGGAGGTATTAAAGACTTTTGTAACTGCCTTCTGATAGTGATTTGAATAAGGGTCCTGAGTTGAAAAGTCCAGGGTGTCCCAAAAAATGTATACACACTTTAACAGCTGATAGCTCAATTTTGAAAAATGAAATGTACTTTAATAAACCCTGCATGCATTTTGGGGACACTCTGTATACATGTTGAATTTCCTCTGATTGTATGGAAAACAGCAGCCACAAATTAACTGTACAGTGCAAGCAAAAAGAAAGGGAGATGTAGGCCAAGAGAGAGGGCATTTACTATTGAAAAGGGCCCAGGTTTGTGGGCAGGGGCCGATGGTCAATTTCTCAATAATTTAGTGGGAAATAAAAAGGCCCTCTTTCCTATATGCCATGCCATATTTATGAAATAGAAGGGACAGTGTCCCTGACCTCTTTTGCTCCTAATGCTTCAACAGCCCTCATTAGAATTCAAGTCTTGACACATTTATGTCCATCATGGTGTTCCTAGCACCCTCTGTGGTGAAATACATAGGTCATCACTGATGTTTGGTAACTGACTGGACAGATAACTTCCAAATATCTATCTCTTACTCCAACCTCTTTCCCCAACTCCTGTTGAACATCTCATGTAAATTCTTCTGCCATCATTAATGTCCGCTGTTGCCAAGTAAACACGTGGCTTTCTGGGCCTGAGCAAGCTTCTCCTGCTGTTCATCCATCTCTTCATCCAGGGTCAATATATTCTATTTGTTTCCAAGTCCTGGTCTTTCCTTTCCCTCTTGCAAGACTTTGTTCTATCCTCACCCATTTCTTTAGTCCTAGTTTAAGGCCTCTTTGTCCCAGGCTTTACCACCCAGTTCACCATCTTCTCTTCAAATTTATCATAGCACTCTAACCAGATTGCTCTTCCCCAAACTCCTCTTTGACTGTGATACTCCCTGCTCAAAATCTCCCGCCCTCTAAAAAAGGTTCACTTTTCTTAATATAGCAATAAGACCCTCAAAAATGTGTTCCAATTGATTTTCCAATCTTACTGTTTCTCTTCTCTAAAACTTAGGTTTCAGCAAAGTAGTTCACATGCTTCTGATATGGTAATCATTTACTTGTCTTATTTGCTACTCTCTACTTATTTGTTATTGTTCTTCCTTGTCTTGAAATTTTCTTTCTACAATTTCTAGCTAGTCCCAATTCTGTATCTCCCTGGCTCACTCTCCTCCTTTTCCACGTGGCTATCCTTGTTCTCCCTCAGTTGTACATGGTGCCTCATGTTGGCAGAATACTCTTAGTTATTAGTGACATAACCTAGTTTGGATCAGAAAGACAACTGATTAGAAGGCTTGGTGATCAGGGAAAAGGCAGGCTACATCTGGGTCTCAAGGAATCCAACCAAAAAATTGTATATCCTTAGGACTCCTTTTTTTTTTTTTTGCCTCTGCTTCTTTGGGAATGTTGAATTCTTTCCCTCTACCTGATAGAAGGATTCTTCCACACCAAAGGTGAACTTGTAGGATGGGGAAATTCTTAATGGCTCTAATCTCATATTTTTACCATAAGACACAAAATGATATTTGGGCTCTGACTGAAAAGGTAAAAGTCCTGGACAGGACAATGGATTAATCCAGCAGTTATCAGATGTCCATCTCTGGGCCAAGAAAATAAAGTTTGGAGTTGGGGAGGAAGGTACTATGATTGGTCCTGCCTAGGCATATACCAACAACTTGGCCGAGGTGGTTGTAGTTGATTGTGGAAATGGCCATGATCTTCCACTCTTCCCTGTGACTTTATGGCTCTTTCCATCAAGAAGTGGATTCTGTTTCCCTATTCCACAAATCTGGGCTGGCCTTTGGTGTCAACAGAATGCAGCAGAAGTGATGCTGTACCCAGACCAAGGTGTCAATCCACAAATTCATTAACCACATAAATGGTTGGTGCTCTAAGCCATAACATTTTGATATGTTTTATTATGCAATGGATTTAATTGGCACAAAGGTGGAATCTGTAATGACATCTCCTCTCCTTGGAACTACATAATTTAGAATGGAAAATTATTTCCCAGAAGCAGGAAAATTGTGTTTTGGGCAGACAAAACCATGGAGGGTCATGTTCAGTCACTTCCAGGTCGTTAACACAGGACTACTACATTCTCTGTTCTCACCAACTAGACAGTGGACTCCTTAGTGTGCAATATGTTTCATCTCCTCTAGTGATTACCAGAGGTGAATCTTAGGAAAATGAGTAACTAGATGGGATTTATGCTGCCTTAATTCCAATTTGTGAATGTATAAGACAAAGATTTTATCATTGACTTACCATTAAATTTTAGAACTCTGAGAATATTCCTAAAAACATATTCCTTGTGCTACATAAAAATGCAAATTTGGAGCCATGTCTCAGCAACAGTTCTGACAAAACTCAGGATTAAACCACCTCATATAAAGGAAATACTTCCAGCCATGTTTACAATTCAGTTTTTATCCATTATCCCCACAGAAACTAAGCCTACTTTGTCCATCACAGCTGAGATATCCATGGCTACCATGTGAACATCCACTATGAATCGGAATCTTCATCCACTTAGAGTGCTATATAATAAAAGTGCCATATTCTGGGGGAATAAACAACAAGCATTTATTTCTTACAGATTTCTAGGGTAGGAAGTCTAAGATCAAGGTTCCAGCAGATTTGATGTCTGCAATTTTAATTTGAAAACAAGGCAAACAGATTTTTCAATAAAGCCAAAGAGCATATGGTTGTATAGTAGGTTGAATAGTATCTCCCAAACTTTAAAGTTCACCAGAACTTCAGAATGTGGCCTTTTATGGAATAAGGGTCTTTGCAAATGTAATTATGGTTAAGTTTAAGGTAAGCTTATATTGGATTATGGTGGGCCCTAAATTCAAGGATGGTGTCTTTAGAAGAAGAGAGGTACACAGAGAAGAGTAGTCCATGTGAACACAGAGGCAGCAATTGGGGTTACACTGCCATAAGCCAAGGAATAGTAGGAGCCCCAGAAGCTGGGAGAAGCAAGAAAGGATCCTCCCCTAGATCTTTCAGAGAGAGCACAACCTTGCCAACACCTTGAGGTTGGACTTAAGGCCTCCAATACTGTGAGAAAATAAACTTCTGTGGTAATTTGTTAGGGAAGCTCTCGGAAACTAAAGCAATGATTAACTATTTTGTTCTGGCTATGTTCACATCAAACAAATCCATCTTCTGAAAATCATCTTCCACAGTCCAACACTTTATGAACAATGTCCATAGTGACCCCTTGAGAGCATGCTGATATGTGTGCCATTGTCCCAGCCATGTGTGCAGACTTCAGTTCAGTATGTCTAAACTAAAATGGGACATTAACTTACCCCCTCAGCTGGAGACTGGGACAAAAAGTTTTTCTCCCTAAAAGGATCTAGAAGGTGCTCATCTAAAAGACTGGAGTTATAATGTAATTGAATCCTTTTCCCATTCATTATGCCTTTCAAAATTC
The DNA here is from genome assembly GCA_027563665.1 of Antrozous pallidus. Lineage (NCBI taxonomy): Eukaryota > Metazoa > Chordata > Mammalia > Chiroptera > Vespertilionidae > Antrozous > Antrozous pallidus. The sequence goes on along the minus strand of CM050524.1, from coordinate 32,175,409 downwards.
TTCCAGATTTTTAACTATTTCATCTCATGCGTTCATGTCCTGGATGCTCCATGGTTATCTTACTCTGAAGGCAGTGAGTTCTCAATTGGCCATAAAAATCCTACAGATCTTTCATGAACTGAGTTTGTCATATCCTACACAAGATAACCCAAATCATCAGTACCTATGCAGCACAGAGCCTGATTAGGGAAGAACCAGGCTCAGAGAGGCAGAAATAGGGTCTTTCACCCTGAGCCATTCCCTTGGACAGAGACAATTTTTAAAACAGCGATCCAGATCTCAGCAACGGAGACCACTTCTGCAAGTCGGTGACATGCAGGAGAGACCTCTGCAGAAGGGGAATGGGAGCAACCCTAACCAATCCTTTCATAGAAGAAGACCTTTCCAGAACACGCTGTTCTGGAGTTCAGACTTATAAAGTCAGATGCAAGATTGGGCCTCTCCAAAGCAGACAAGGCCAAAAGAAGCCATTCCATGTCTCTAGGCCAAGGGAAGGTAGCCAGGCCCATCCCCCTGCCTGAGATAGGGCCTTCCTTTTGTCCCAATCCCTGCTTTTTTTTGGGGGGGGGGGGCACCTGGAACCAGTCACTCTATTGTGCATCTCAGTTGTTTTTTCCATCTGCGTCTTTGGGAACTGAATAATGTTGAACTCATGGGCAGGAATACTAAGTAATTTTCACAAAGAATTATGAAACAAGACAGATAGGTTAAAAACATGGCTCCAAATTTGCATTTTTATGTAGCACATGGAATATGTTTTTCAGGAATATTCTTAGGAATATGCCTTAGTTTTCACAGCTCTTTACAGAGCAGATGTGCCTGTGCCCTCCCCATAGCTTCTGATCATCTGGGAGCTTTCTCTCTCTTATCTGGCCACAGTAAGTTATCTCAAATACACCTTCAGATTCCCTGGCTTGACATAGAGTCTCCTTTTCCTTCTAGCACCTTCATCATCAATGTCTCCTTTTGAAGATTATTTTTTCAACTCTCTTTCAAAAGATTACTTTGTCACAATTATTCAGGAAAGGGTTTTGCGCCTGTAGGAAATATTAATAGACTATTATGAGGTCCTACAACTAATTTCTCCACACATATCATCTGTCTTTGCATGGTTATTAAACTTCAACAATATTTCATGCAATGCTTCCCTGCTAAATTAATTTGGTTCCTTCTTTTCTGGCTTCTTCTTTTCTGTCCACAAGCTTTAAAATTAAATTGAATCTTCATAATTATAGCTTTTTGTTGTTCTCCTTCATATCTCTTTCTTTTTTTCAATTTCTCTATCAAAGGAGCAATAAAGACATAAAGAACTAAAATAATAACTCTAAAAGACCCAAATGGTCTGGAGTTTGATGGGCTTGAGGTTGGGTACCTTTTAAGTAGGAGGAGAGAGGGTGAAGAAATTCAGACCTGCTTGGAATATAGATAAATTGGCTCTGATTTATCCTGGGGCACTGAAAACAAATGAGAATTGTTCTCTTAATCATGAAACTTTCATGGTTGCTGTCGTGGTCTTATTTGTGTCAGGTGATACTCTAATTAAAAAAATAAATATCATTAAGTTTACACACACACACACACACACACACACACACACACACACACTTATGGTTAAATTTTTCCAAAGTCATATGTAACCTCTCTCGCAATCCTCCCCTTAGCCACCAAGGAATATTCAATTTTGTTACATATCTTGAAACTGGTAAATGAAGAGCTGAAACAACCTTAGTCCTTAGGGTTGACCCAGCCAAGATAACCACCAGGAGACTAGTGGGAAGTGGAACCAGGAAGGGAGCTCTCATTGGAGGCTCTGAGAGTTTGAGGTAAGAGCCAGTTAAACTTCATTAGAGAAACCGGACACTCAAACCCAAACACTTCATTAGGGAAAGGTGGGCAGAGGAGACTCTCAATCCTCTTCCACTTTCTGCCCCTAGGCTCACTGTTTTATGAGCTTCCCCATAAGAGAGAAGAAACCACCAACCTGATAGGTCAGATAGGCATGTCTATTGGATCGGGCCCAGTTTTCTGTGGGATTACTGTGCTTCAGAGGGCAGCACCTGTGCCCAGCTTTTGCTCAGATGGAAGCAGGGCCTCCTTGGGCAAGGTAGCCATCTTTGTGAGTCTGCCCTTTAAATATATATATATAATTAATTTCAGAGAAGAAGGAAGAAGAGAGAGAGGAGAAACATCAATGATGAGAATCACTGATTGGCTGCTTCCTGCATGTCCCCCACCCTGGGGATTAAGCCAGCAACCTGGGCATGCGCCCCGACCTGGAATAGAAACATGACTTCTGGGTTCATAAGTTGATGCTCAACCACTGAGCCATGCCAGCCGGGCTACCCTTTGAATCTAAACTGTAGGCTGGGTAGGGGATTCAAGGTCCATTTTAATGCTTGGTGCCTCTATCTCTCCCCATTTCTTCAGTCCAAAAGCTGCTTTCTTCAGCTAAGCTTCACAAAGGAGACAGGCATTGAGCTATACGGGTGCTGGCTTAGTTATTAACAAGGAGATACTATAATTCCTGCTCTGTCCCTGTGGCCAGGGTGGGAGGCAGGGCAGGATTTTAGTGACCCTAGGACTCTGCTCATAATGTTACAATATAGCTAACATTATACCTCTAATCCATAAGAGAGAGACCAAATATAAATGTGGAGTCAGGTAATATTCAGTGTTGGATAGAGATATGATCACCGAGAGGCCAGATTTAGGATAAGGGTGAGCATCCTGGACCACTGCTTTGAACATCAATAGTTATTTGCATTTCATAGTACAGAGCTGTGGGTTTTATGGTATCTGATGTGTCAGTCTGAGTTAAGGTCCATGAAAAAATAATGTATTAAGCAAACAATGGTATGATTAAATCTCAGACAAATATTTAATTTACTTAAGAAAAGGAATTGAAACAGGACTAAAAAAAACCACTTCTGATTTTCAACACACTTGCAAAGCAAGCAAGAAGAAGAACATAGAGGACCTAGTCCATTCTTTTCACACAATGAAGAAACTGAGGCCCAGAAGAGTTGGCTGGGGTCCTCAGCTCTCCCCAAATCCAAACCAGACCCTACTCCCCTAACTCCACAACCCCATGAAGGCTATGATGTGATTGCAAAGCAGTATGCCCAGGTATTTGATCCTCAGGGGTCAAAGAAGGAATCGCACAATTCTGGGGTCCATCTGGTTCCACTGTGAGTCCAGAGCTATAGGTATGAATATCTGATTGAGAAGTAAAAGGTTCAGTGCAGAGACAGGGTGGAAAGGGAGCATAAATTACCCACAAATATATTCACTTCCACTGAACCCAAATCAGATGAATTTAAAATCTCAGTCAATTTTATTGAATGGGTATGAATCTGATACCTTCTCTGGAATGAACAGGGGGCTCTCCTGGGAAGAGGACACAGACCCTACCCCCAGGATGCTTCCCATTTCTTCAAACACACACCCCAGACCCCAAGCAAGGGGGACCGTGAGGAGTAGTATAGGAGAATTAAATAATACTATTCTGGCCACCATTTATTGAATAGCTACTATGTATCAGACTTTTTCTAAGTCTTTTGACTAGTTCATTTTGTTTGACAAAGAGAAAAGTGTGGAGGAAGAATGAGAAGATAACACACATTAATTTAGTTCATTTGTTCCTTCTTTCACAAACATTCTCAGACCAGCCATTCCCTTCCAAGCACTGCTCTAAGCACTGAGACATACAGTGAATAGGACAAAGTCGAGATTCAATAGAAAAAGATATTGTGAATTGTGAAATGCAATACAAGGTTGAACACTTTGCAGTGTATAATTCTGATGGGGGACTCTAGTGGGAAGGGTCTTACTGGAAGAAGTGCTTTGTCAGCACTAGCTATAGGAGTGGGGAGGGCATTAGCTACAGGAGTGGGGAGGGCATTAGCTACAGGAGTGGGGAGGGCATTAGCTACAGGAGTGGGGAGGGCATTAGCTACAGGAGTGGGGAGGGCATTAGCTACAGGAGTGGGGAGGGCATTAGCTACAGGAGTGGGGAGGGCATTAGCTACAGGAGTGGTGAGGGCATAAACGGGCAGCAGGGAGGCCTAGTGCCCTGTTGGGTGAAGGAGCATCATGTATTCTGTCTCGGATAGATTACCTGCCAAAGGCTGCCTGGGAGGCTGAGTGAGTGGAAAGGTTGTAGGGAAGGAGAATCTTCAAAATCCCCCAATGGTTGCGAGCAACACAGGTTCTGTCTCTATCATTTTCCTCACCTGTTCAGACTCTCATCCCTTCTCTCTTTCTTCCTTTTGCCAGCCACTCCCTCTCTACCACCAGCTTAAACTGTCTAAAAACTCAACTTCAATCATACTAATAATAGCTAATACTTATAAAGCCCTTACTCTGTGTACCTTTCTAAGCTCTTTATAGTTGTATAAATTAATTTAATCGGTACAACCCTAGGAGGTAGGTACTATTATTATCCTCATATTACAAATGTGACAACTGAGACCCTGTGGTGTGACTTGTCTCAGGCCCCAGGGTAAAGGGGAGAAAATGAAATCCAGGCAGCCTGGCTTCAGAGCCGGTATTCCGAGTGACCAGGCCAGGCTCTACTGCCTCTTGTGTTATCATCCAGTTCAAACACATACCCCAGTTCACTACTCAGTACCACATAAATCCAAACGTTGGCTTGTAACCTGGCTCCCACTGTCCACTGTGATCACTCTACTCTAGCAGGTAAACAGAATTACCTCACATCCTTTAACATTCATTAACACCCTTGGCTTCTTGCTCTGCTCTTCATCCCTCCACCCAGAATGTCCTTTCCAACTCCGAATTCTGCCCATATTCAACGGCTACCTGAAATGCCACATGCTCTCTAAAGACTTTCTTGATTCCTGAGTTGAAAAGGTCCTCTCCCTCCTCTAATCTTTCATAATACTTTTTTTAAAAAATATATTTTATTGATTTTTTACAGAGCAGAAGGGAGAGGGATAGAAAGTCAGAAACATCGATGGGAGAGAGACATCGATCAGCTGCCTCTTGCACGCCCCCTACTGGGGATGTGCCCGCAGCCAAGGTACATGCCCTTGCCGGAATCGAACCCGGGACCCTTCAGTCCACAGTCCGACGCTCTATCCACTGAGCCAAACCGGTCTCGGCTCATAATACTTTTTAATTCACATGTATCTTGACACCCTTTTATTATACTAGAGGCCAGGTGCACAAAATTCTTGCATGGGTGGAGTCCCTCAGGGTGGCCTGCAGAAATCAGGCCTTGGCTCATGCTCCCCACCTCACAGCCCTGCAGCCCTGCCTAGTACCCCACATTGGCCTGGGGCTGCCCACTCCCTGCTCCTGTCCCCAACCACCACCACTTGTTGACTTCTGTGGTGCGACCTGCAGGGCAATCAGGGCCTCCCACTCACACCCACCGTGGCTGCACACTCACCTGCTATACTATCCCACCACATTCCCACTCTCTTCAGGACCTGGGGCCGGCAGGGCCTCCACTGCCGCCCGCTGCCAGGCCACGTCACCGACACCCATCATGTTCTGTATAGCCCCCTGGTGGTCAGCACAGGTCATAGTGAGTGGCCAAACTCCTGTTCGGTCTACCTCCCTCCTTGGGGGACAATTTGCATATTAGGCTTTTATTATATAGGATACACTTGTGATACCTTATAACTAAGGTGCACATGTTTTATTCCCATTTGACCTATAAGCTGCATGAGGCCCTCTCCCCTGTGTTCCTCCCAACTCCCACCCCAGCGCCCATAATTTTTCTTCATTGGAGTCTCCATCCCCATCCCCAGTTTTCACATCTATTTTGCCAGTGCCCATGACACAACACTTATGGCTAACAACCAGGTGTCCTGCTTCGCTCATAACTGGGCAGTTTAACATCTGTGGTTTAGGTGTCACTATCCATAGTGGACTCTCTCACTTTCAAAAGTATTTCAGTGTGGAAAACAAATCATGCTTGCCCCACTAAAGGCCACTCTCTAGACAGGGCATTGCATTATTGTGGTTAAGAGCTTGGGCTCTGAGATCAGACTCCTTGAGTTAGAAATTGAGATCTGCCACTTACTGGCCATGTAACCCAAAGGAAGTGTGCCTTGGAACCTTCTGTAAAGTGGGTATAACAACAACCTCTCAGGTTCTTAGGAAGATCAAATGAGTTGATCACATATTATCTGGCACGTAGTAATAGTGCTCACCAACAGGGGCCCAGGAGTTTGGGCATCCACTTGTCAAACTGTTCTTTACCAATTGTTAATTGTCTTTATTCATAAATCTGTGTGTGACAGTCGTGCTTAATACTGTAACCATGAAATTGAATTAAATGTTACATAAACTGATGATAATTGTGAAAGAAGAATTGTTGCTTCTTTGAACATGAAATTAAATGTTTAGGACTCAATAAAGATGAGTCACTAAAAAATAGCTGTTGATTTAGATGTGAGAAAAACCACTATGGAAGAGATGGAGGGGAAAATCATAAACATCTAGAAAGTTTGTGCACTTCGATTGCTTCATAAATGACTTTAAGTTCTTGCTGTCCTTTATAGAGACTGAAACTGGCAATTGGGGGTGATACATTTCTACAGATGCGGTTTGTACGAGGCAGGGTAGGCAGAACTCCATCAGTGCGTGAACATTAAAAGAAAAGACCTTCGCCCCACATCAGAATACTGGTGAATAAATGCACCTTTGTGTGTTTCAGTTAAAATTAAACATGCAAGGTATGTTTATGCAACTTTTTATTTTAAAAAGCTTCACAACTTTCGTGGACTTTTTTTAGTAACCACTATCTCCTATCTGGGGAGTGTTAGATAAGACATTTCTGAACGCTTTTTGAATTAATGAGTGAACAAATGCAGGGGATGAGAGGGTGGTTGCAGAAAATGCTGTTGGCTCTGCTCATTTTCTCTTGGCTCTCATCTCTGCATGTCAAGCATGCTTACTGTGAATACCAAGCACTTTCCACCCGAGAGCACTTATTTTTGGCTCTGGGAATGTCAGGAGTGAGTGTGGGAGAGTCAATACCCCAGAAATGAGCCCTTCCTCAAACAGATGGGAACTTGGTGAATAAATGACTCTGCTTCCTCACCCCACCGCTGAGATATCTGAGGCAAATTCTACAGTCGCCCACAGTGGTAACTTATTGGATAATGCAGCCTCTACTGGCAGCCTCCCCTTCTCTGCCTCACTTCCCTACTCCCTTAATGATGTTTCCTAAAATCATCTTCCAGAAAAACTACATGTTCTTGAATTCTTATCTCAGAGTCTGCTTTAAGAGATACCCAAACTGAGACACTGGCCCAAGCCTCAGGGCTGAGAACAACACCTTACACAGAGATGTATAACAGAAGCTTCACGAACTTGTTCAAACCAAAGAGCACAGATTTACTTAGAATAAGTTTTTAAAAAACATTTGATTTGATCAAGGAAACAATATTTAGATTTTTGGTCAACAAAATGTTACCATTTTAGTTGTTACCAGACCAGTTAGCAGAATACTTAAAAAACGCATCCCAGCCTTTTTCCTGTCTCCATGCAGCCTTTGAGAAGTTTGAGCCATTAGCTTCAGATGCAGACTCGAGAAAGTCAGTGAGCTCTGCTTTATTTCCTGTCCTCCTGTGTTCTGATCAAACAAGGAGGCTGTTCTCTAAAGGTCTGTGTGGAGCTGCTCCAGCCTCAAGTTGGTTGAGAGGCAGGGCAATGGGGAGGTCCCTGCAATGGATCCCCAGGCTCCCAATAATGGGCCAGTGTCTATGGGTCATGGAACCCTCTCTAAAGCTCAGTAGACTCTTCTAGTGAAAGAATTCAAGCCCTGAGTGGTTCTGATGTTTGTAACTGTCTAAAACCCTCTCACTAATTCCCCAGCTCACCCCATTCTATCCTATGGCTCAGACTGTGTATTTCAGGATGAGCGTTAGGCCTCAGGCACCATGCCAGGCCTGATGAGGTCTGTAGATTCATGTGAGCAACAGCAGCTGCCTGGAATGTTATCCAGCGCTCCATCAAACCTCAACAACTGCCCTGGGATGGCTGTGCTGGCTGACACTGCCTACTGTAGCCAGCGGAAGCCCCCCGCGCACCTGTGGTTAATCCCCCAGAGCAGCAGTTCTGGCCATTGAAGAGCAGGTGACAACCAGGCTGGGCTCGGAAAGGTGAATAAACATTGCCCAGTGCCCAGCCAATCGCCAGTCCCCTCATTCTGTTTTTTTTTTCCTTGGGCAAATTTGGTTTCCTGAAATTAATTATTCAACAGGAGGTGACAGCTAGTGTATAGCAGCACTGTTTGGAACAGAGAATAAAGAGGCACATTGGACACAGCAGCTGCACCTCCCAGACCCTGAAATTTAAGATCTTTATAAATGATCTGTTAAAACTATAGTGACGATAAGCTTATGAATCATGATCTATATTAATCAGGGCTGCTGATATGGAAAGATTAATTGAAACGTGCAGTTCTACACAAATGATAAAGTGGTAACAATTTAATATCAGACAAGAAGAGTGAAGAAATTACACTCCAAGCTTCATGCATCATTACTATGGATATTAATATTTTACCCAGCGCAACAGCATCAGGAATCATAATGAAAATCCATAAGTGGTGCACAGACATGATTAAATACAACAGTCTTTAGGAGCTGTTTGGTGGCGGCAGTTGGGCCATATTTCACTTGGCGGCTGGTGATTCCAGTGATAGAGTCTAGACGAGGGTGATTAAAAATTGTTCCTCCTAAAGGCTGTTAACCTTTTACTACTAAAATGAATTTCTTTGGTTTTTAAATTATGTCATTCTCTTTGCTCTTTTCAAAACCAAACTTGATTCCAAACTTGACAGGATGCTGGGGCCCTTAGCATAGGGACAGTCAAAACAAAATTTCTCAGCTATAGTGTCCTGTCTCAGGATGTGGTATTAGTCAGGTCACGGAGAATGGAGGGTCACTGTCTACCTTGACCAGGGCTGGCTAGAAAGAGTGAATGATGAATCATCAGAGACCCTTGGGGATTTTCTGAAGACCAGAAGGTAATAAGGCTGACTTCCTCACCCAATCTTATCAAAGTGAAAATGGAAATGACTTATTCTGAGGTCTTGCTCTCATTGATATAATTAAGTCACTTATTCAATTGCTCATCCAACCAACGAGCGAACAAACATGCACCCATGTCTAGAACTGCAAAACTCTGCCCAATGAGCATGTGATCTAGGTTTAGGAGTTAAAGACCCAAATCAGTGTGAAGGCATTGAGAATGGAACCAAAGAGTCCAGAAGTACTTCTTTGCCAGACAGTTTTGTCCACCTTGTAAAATCTTTACTCTCATGTATAAGTCAACAGAGTCTTCAAACCCCTTTTATCTTCATCTAAAACGGAGAGGTCAGTGCATATTTGCAGTCGTAAATGCATCACTACCTCAGGTGGTAAGAAAAGCAGTCTATTTTCTTAAGGATGTTGCATCTATTTCTTCAATGTTCTAGTTTCTTAAATCCTTACAACAATGATTCTCAAATGTTGGTGTGTATCTAGAATTGGGGGAGGGGAACGATGATTAAAAATGTAGTTTTTAGCCTGGTTGGAGTGGCTTAGTTGGTTGAGCATTGTTCGATGCGCCTAAAGGTTTTGGGTTTGATTCCCTGGCCAGACATATGGCAGTGTTGTGGACTTGATCCCTGGTGGGGGGCATGCAGGAGGCAGCCAGTCAATGATGTTTCTCTCTTACGTCAATGTTTCTCTCTCACTCTCCCTTTCTCTAAAATCAATAAAAACATATATATGTTTATATATTATATACATATACATATATATATGTGTATATATATATATATATATATAATGTAGTTTTTAAGAGAAGGCCCTATGGGAATTTCTGGAATTCTTTTGCTAAATAGCTCTCTCCTTTCTGAAGCTCTGCCCTGTAACTTCAGCTACCGCAACCTCCCTGTGCTCCTATTTCTTTCCTCCACCCACTGAGAACTTGTGCTCAGCTTTGGATTTCCTTTGTTGCTTTATGATGCAGAATGCATTTTCAGACAAAGAACTGAGGTGATCATAGTCACTTATTTGTATTCTTTTTACATGGATCACAGTTCTATGCTGCTTGTCTGAAAACAGTAGTTTCATAGATTTTGTTCAGCTTTCTAGGCATTTATGGCAGAATGGTAAATTCAGTCGCAGTTACTTACTTATAGCTTGAAGTGAAAGTTGCTGCCATCACTTTTTATCTCAAGTATGGCAATGATATTCAGATTTCCATCCCTGCCAATCTTTCTATCTCATGTTCTGCTACTATTGTCTTCATTCACAAGGCTCCAGCCAAAATCCAGTATTCTTCATACCCTTAAATACACTGATCATCATTCAAATGTGAGCCTTTGTACTTACTCTTCTTTATTCCTAAAATACTCTTCTCATTCAGGTTGTAGCTCATATGTCACCCCCTCTGAAAGTTTACCCTGACCACTTCACTAAAGTGAACCTCCAATTTCCTAATCTACTTTATGAACTATTTTATTCACATTGACTTCATTATATTTGAAATTATCTTGTGTAATTGCTTACATGTTTATTTGTTATCTTTCACTAGAATGAAAGTTTCATGAGGCAGGAACCATGTCTACCTTAATTATCATGTATCTTTAGAGTTTAGAACAATGTAATAGGTTCTCAAAAATACTCATTGATTGATGAATGACTGAATGAAAAATACTCCCAAGAAAATACTATCAAACTAAATCCAGAAAAATATAAAAAACATTGTATACCATAACCAGGTAGGATTTATCTCAGGAATGCATGGTTGATTTAATATCTGGACATCAATTGATGCAATGCACTACATAAATAGAATATTTAAAAGAATCAGACTTAATGGTAAAGGGGTGAATATTTCCCCTAAGATCAGAAATAAGATAAGGATATTCACTGTCATTATTTCTACTCAATATAGTACTGGAGATTTTAATCAGTTCAAGAAAAAGAAGGAAAAGGCATCCAGATTGGAAAGAAAGAAGCAAAACTATCTCTATTGCAGATGACAAGATCTGTATATACGAAACACTGAAGTGTCCTAAAAAAACACGCAACCATATAGCTAGACCTAATAAATGAGTTCAGTAAGGTTACAAAATACATGAATATATGTAGGTCAACTTTATTTTTGTACAATAATAATGAGAAAACCAAAAATAAAATTTAGAAAACAATTCCATTTACAATAACACAAAAAAGAATAAAATACTTAGTATTATTTTAACAAAAGTGTAAAAGTTACACTTTGAAAACTACAAAACATTGTTAAAATAAATTAAGAAAGACTTAAATGATTGTTAAGATATCCTATGTTTAAGGATTGAAAGACTTAGTATTGTTGAGCTACTAATATTCTAAAAATTTATATAAAAATTCAGTCTCTGTAAAAATCCTAGCTAACTTATTTGCATAAACACACAAGCTAAGTCTAAGATTAACATGGAAATTCAATAGGTGCAGACTAGCCAACAAATATTGAAAGAGAACAAATTTATAGGACTCATACTTATTGATTTCAAAACTTACTACAAAACTATTAATCAAGATAAGGTAGTACTGCATAAGGCCAGACATATAGCTAAATGGGACAGAATTGAAAGTACAGGGGGAAAATCCATGAATCTGTGTCAGTAAGAGTGCTGAGACACCTCATTAGGAAAAAAAATGTCAACAAATGTTGCTGGGACAAGTGCATATTCACATGCAAAAGAATGAAATCACACCACATATAAAAAAGTGGATCAAAGACCTAAATGTAAGAGCTAAAACTCTTAAGACTTTTAAAAGAAGTCACATGTATAAATCTGACTCTGAATTAGGCAATGCTTTCTTAGACATGACAAGGGCACAAGCAACTGAAGAAAAATAGATAAATTAGATTTCATCAAAATTAAAAACTTTTGCTTTAAAGAATACTATCAAGTAAATTAAAAATAACCCACAAAATGAAAGAAAATACAAATCATATATCTGATGAGTAGAATATCCAGAATATATACATATCAATAACAAAACTCAATAATGAAAAGGTGAATAACCCGATTAAAAATAGGCAAAGGAAAATGCTGAATAGAGACATACCATGATTTGAAAGGAAAGACTTGACATTCATTGTAAGGATGGCAATTCTCCAGAAATTTAATTTGTAAATGCAAATAAATGTCAATCAAAGACACAGAATGATATTTTTTGAAACTTGAAAGGATGATTCTAAAGTTTACCTAGCAGAGAAAATGCATACAGAAAAACAAAAAATGAATTAAAGAGAACAATGAAGGAGTTTGTGCCTACCAGATATTAACACATTTTATAATGTCATAGCAACTTAAACATTTTGATGTTGGTATTCAAATAGACAACTTAATAAAAGAATACAGCAACAAACTAAGAGACATTGTAATTAATAGCCTTTTGTTGTCCTAAAGCCTTGGATTGGATGCAATTGCTAAAATCTCTGACCAGTATTCCTTGAAGAAATGCTGGTAGAGAGAATAGATGAGGCAACATGTCAGTTTGGAAATACTGACAAAGTTAGAGGGGAAATAGTAGATATGTGCAGTATCCCAGGCATTTAAGTATCACCAAAGTCCACCCACTCATAAATCCTCCTTTGTTTAATGTCCAACCCAAATGTGTCTAGTATTTTCTCAAGGTGAAAGTGACTAAACTATATGGAAATTTTTCCTTCATTAATATTCATAGTTTTTCAGTGTCTTACAATTAACACGAAGAAGGGTGTCTCTAATCAGGGAAACTAAGACTGGACATTTTTCCTAGTCTTTCTCTGCTTTTGGCTCAGTCTTCTGTGTTTGGCAATATGTGGTCTTCTCTCTCTTTGTCTTATTTCCGTCCGTCAGGTTAACTACATCAGGTGAACCACACAAAGTTATTAAAAGCAACCCTGTCCAAAAAATGTGTTTCCCTTTTTGAGAGACTTTTCATGCAAATGCAGTCAGACACACTTCACTACATACCACCTTAATTTTTTATTCTAATATTGTAATACTCTTTCAATTTATCAGGTCTCTTTCATAAGAGAAGTTAATATATGATTAATATGTCACTTAAAGAGTGGAGAAAGAACATTAGGTTTATTAAATGATATTGAGACAATCAATTATTAAGTTTTTAAGGTAGATTAATCCCTCATACCATAATCAAGGTTAATTCTAGATGGAACTAAAGAAATATATATTAAAAACAAAATTGAAGGTTTCAAAAATATGTGAAAACATTTTGTAAACTTTGAATGGTGTAGCATAGGTTTCCATTGTAAAACATGTAGAATTATACCAAACATTTAAAGAATAGTTAGTATCAATATCATTAGTAATTCAGTTTATGCAAATTAAGCTAGTAAATGCAATTTAAAGTAATAATGTCAGCATTTTTTACTCTTCTGATGATCAAATTAAAAATATTTTTAACATCCCATGTGCATGTATAGACAAGTAGCCCCTATAATATGTTGGTGAGAAAAGTTAGAAATGCCTTTTTGGAAGGTAAACTTGCATTCTATCTAATAATATGTAATATGCAAATTGATCAGGATGCTATCATGTAACAACTGATCAACAGGCTGCATCCCTGGCCCTGCTCAGGCAGCTGCGAGGCCTGGGTGGGTAGGTAGGATAGGATAGGATAGGATAGGATAGGATAGGATAGGATAGGATAGGATAGGAGCGGGTAAGAAAGGAGAGGGAGAGGAAGGCAGGCCTGCATGCAGACAGGCCGAGAGGAGAAACAGAAATACAGGGAACAAGAAAAAGATGCAGGAATGGAAAATGGAAAGAAATGCACCACGGGGAGGTGGGGAGGTGGGGAGGTGGGGAGGAAGGGTGGAGCAGGTGCGCTCAGTGAGGGGTGAGGTGCAGGCAGTGTGGAGCAGGGAGCCCCGCCCAGACACGGGAAGAGGGCAGTGGTCTCCAGGCCAGAGGGGTGGACAGTCGAGGCCTTCTGGATAGAGAAGCTCCTGCTTCGCAGCAGCAGTGCCCGGGCCCCTCATCGGGCCAGGGACTCTGCTCTGGGAGTGGAGGCACAGCTTAGCTGGGGCAGAGTCAGACACTAAGGAGGGTACCTCTTTTATCCCTGAAGGCTGAACTCCAAAAACTACTGGCCTGGGTTAGGTTGATGGCGCATTAAGTGTATTTGCTGACTAGAAGTTAGGGCTTCCCAGGCAAGGAATGGGAGGACAGCAGTGGGGAGGCCCAGGAAGGGGCGAGGGTGGCAAAGGCCTGGCTGGGACTGGGCCCTGGGCTGGGGGTTAATGCCCCCTGAACAGAAGCTTTAATATCAAAGTGCATCAGGTGGGGCTGGAAGCATGTCTCAGAGAGGAAAGGGGAAGGTTTAAAAGAGAAACCAGTGGGGAGGGGGCCAGGGGTAATAATAGGGAAGGAGGGAGGGAGGAAGGGAGGCAAGGTTCAGGTTCACAAGGGAAAGGTGAATGAGGGGCGGGGGATGGAGTAAGAAGAAGGCACAGAGAATGAAGGGAGAGAAGGGAGGAGGGAGGGAGAGGGGCTGCAGGAGGTTCAAAGGCGTGAGGGAGGGAAAGAAAGCAGGAAAGAGAGGGATGCTAAAATGGGGTGAGGCCTGGAGAATAGTTAAATACAAAGGAGAAACTGAATGTGAGAGTGAGGGGAGTTTAAGAGGAGGAGTTAGTAAGAAAATTAAGTACAGGGTGATTTTTCTTAAATGTATTTTTATTGAGTGCGATTTTTAAGTAAAGAAGTCAGTACTAAGACAGGATGAGAAGCATAGAAAGAGAGAAAGAAGAAAGTATTTTTTAAAAATTAGCCTGCAAAAAGAGTGAGGAAGGAGGGGGGAGAATGGAGAGGGAGGGAAGAACTTTATAAAGGAGTCCGTAGAGAGCAGAGTTAAAAAAGGAAAGAGGATGTATGAGTGAACCGTAGGATCGATAATGAAAGTAGAGTTGTGTACTGGAGACAGATTTTAAAAGTAGGAGTCAGAAAAGAAAAAAGATAAATGATAGTGAATAATTAGGCAGGTAGATAGGCAGTGGAAATAAGTAGAGAGGACTGTATGGGAAAGGTAAGATGAAAAAGATAAAGAAATAGGGAAGAAAAATTTTAAAGGGGAGCCAGTAGAGCTTAAAAGGAGAATGGGAAAAGGAAGAAACGGGGGAGGGAGCAAAGCGGTCCAAGGGAAGAAGTGAAGGAAAAAAAGGTGGGAAGGAAAGAAAAGGGGAGGGAGGGCAGGGGTAAAAATAAAGGAAAGAAATGTTGGAAGAGAGGGAGGATAGGAGAAACATGGGAAGAAGGATGATGGAACAGAAGTAGGACATAAGGAGGAAAGAAAAGTTTATAAATGTTGAGTCAGTAGGAACAAGTGTTACATAGAGGAGAGAGAAAAATTGTGTGAGAGGGAGAAACCAATAAGGAAACCAAATACAATTGTGTGTGAAGAGGATAAGATTTTCAAAAAAGTTAAGCCAAAACCAGTTTGGCTCAGTAGACAGAGCATCGACCTGCAGACTGAAAGGTCTCAGGTTCGATTTCAGTCAAGGGCATGTACCTTGATTGTGGGCACATCCCCAGTAGTGGGTGTGCAAGAGGCAGCTGATAGATGTTTCTCTCTCATTGATGTTTCTGACTTTCTATCCCTCTCCCTTCCTCTCTGTAAAAAATCCATAAAATACATTTAATTAAAAAAAAGTTAATAGGGGCGATGAGGCCAGCAGGGGAGGGCAATAAGGGGGATCAGGCTGGCAGGGGAGGGCAGTTAGGGAGATCAGGCAGGCAGGCAGAGTGGTTAGGGCAGGCAGGCAGGTAAGTAATTAGGAGCCAGAGGTCCCAGATTGCAAGAGGGATGTCCAAAGGCTCTCAGATTGGAGAGGGTGTAGGTCAGGCTGAGAGGACCCTTCCCGCCCCCATGCATGAATTTCATGCACTGGGCCTCTGGTATAAAGATAAAAAGGTAAAATTTTAAATGTTTATAGTTTGTCCCAGCTACTTTGTTCCTGGGATTCTCTCCTATAGAAATAAACCCATTTCAGCAATATGGATTTAGCATTATTTAAAACTAGAGGCCCAGAGCAAGAAAATTCATGCACTGGAGTGGGGTGTCCCTCAGTCCAGCCTGCCCCACTAACAGTCTGGGAATCCTCAGGGGCAGGAGATGTCCCGGTAATCAGGAGAAGGCAATGCTCCCATCACACCTCTGCTGCTGTCACTGCCAGGAGTGCAAGCCTTGGTCACCCCTGGTTACCTGAGCCTCAGGCGGCCCTTGGCAGCAGGAAGCCACCATCTGAGGCTTGCCTGTGCCTTGGGCTGGCCCTGGGGGGCTGATGGGACTGGGGGATTCTGGACTCAGGTGCTGAGTGAACTGGGTGCTGCCATCTTGTGCTGTGAGCACTTCCATCACTGAGGGCACGGCAGTCAATTAACATATTCCCTCCTTATTGGCTGTGGGTGCTGCCATCTTTGAGGGCAAGGCAATCAGTTAGCATATTCCCTTCTTATTGCCTGGGGGCGCCACCATCTTTGCGATGGTATGAGGGTCAATTAGCATATTCCTCTATTAGATAGGACTAGAGGCCTAGTGCATGAATTCATGCACAGGTGGGGTCTCTCTAGGTGGCCTGCAGGGATTGGGCTGAAACCTGCAGTCCAACACCGCCTGCAGTCCCTATCTGCCACTCCCGCTCATCCTGACCCCACTGTGCTTGCCACAGGCTTGTGCCCAATTAGTCCTGATTGAGAGGCTTGCCCTGCCATAAAAGTGCTCACCAGCCATGAGCCCTGTGGATGGCGCCCTCCAAAGGGGAGTGGCCTGAGTGATTGGGCTGAAACTGGCCCTCCAATATTCCCTGAGGGGCCCGAATTGTAAGAGGGCACAGACCAGGATGTGGGACCTCACGATCAGGCTGGGGAGGGACCATGAGAAGACTCTAGGATGTGTCCCGCCCATCTTGTTCAGTCCCAATCAGTCAGACCCAGCAGCAAGATAACCTACCTGTTGGAGCATCTGCCCTCTGGTGGTTATTGCAAGTCATAATGATGGTCAACCAGTTGACTTCCCCCTGGTGGTCAATGTACATCAAGCAGTTGAGCAGCCTTAGCACATATCATTAGCATATTATACTTTGATTGGTTGTTCTACTGTTCAATCTATTTGTATATTACCCTTTTATCATATAGGACTAGAGACCCAGTGCATGATTTTGTGCATGGGGCAGTGGTGTGGGATGTCCCTCAGCCCAGCTTGCACCCTCTCCAATCTGGGACCCCTCGAGGGATGTCCGACTGCCCGTTTAGGCCTGATCCAACTAGGATCAGGCCTAAATGGGCAGTCGGACATCTTTCTCACAATCCAGGACTGCTGGCCCCAAACTGCTCCCCTGCCCGCCTCTCTGATTGCCCCTAACCACTTCTACCTGCCAGCCTGATCACACCCTAACCGCCCTAATTGATGTCTAACTGCTCCCCTGCCAGCCTGTTTGCGCCAACTGTCCTCTTCTGCTGGCCTGGTCACCCCTAACTGCCCTTCCCTGCTGGCATGATTGCCTACAACTGCCCTCCCTTGCAGGCCTGGTCCCTCCCAATAGCCCTCCCCTGCTGGCCATCTTGTGGCGGCCATCTTGTGTCCACATGGGGGCAAGATCTTTGATCACATGGGGGCAGCCATCTACTGTGTTGGGATGATGGTCAATCTGCAAATTACTATTTTATTAGATAAGATAGAGGCCTGGTGCATGGGTGGGGGCCAGCTGGTTTGCCCTGAAGGGTGTCCCAGATCAGGGTGGGGGTTCCCTTGGGGCATGGGGCAGCCTGGGCAAGGGGCCTCTGGTGATTTGCAGGCCAGCCACTTCCCCCAGTGACCCAAGCAGAGGCCCTGGGATCTGGGATTAATTTATGTTCTACAATTGAAACTTTGTAGCCTGCAGCAGAGCCAAGCCTTCTGCTCGCTCCATGGAGACAGCCATTTCTGTTGGAGTTTATTTAAATTCTATAATTGAAATTTTGTAGCCTAGAGTGGAGGCCTCGGTCCTAGGGCTGCAGAAGCTTGGCTCCCTCCATTGCCAGGGAAACCCAAGCCTCCCTCCTGCTCTCAGTGGCCACAGCCATCTTGGTTGAGGTTTATTTGCTCCTAATTGGCTGGTGGGCATGGCTTGTGGGTGTGGCTTGATCAGAGGTATGGTCAATTTGCATATTATTATTTTATTAGATAGGATAGGCAAATTGAAATCAATATAAATGACCTATAATTGGGGAGTGGTCAAAGAACTGATGGCCCACCCATAGTGTACTCATCAGAGTTCTTCAGAGAAACGGAGCCAACATAAATCTCTTTACTTCTAGTGTTATGTTAGGAATTGGCTCATGTGATTAAAGAGGCTGATAAATCCCAAGTTCTGCAATCAGCAAACTGGAGATCCAGGAGAGCTGATGGAGTAATTTCAGTCTGGAATTTGGCAGGCTGGAGATTCAGAAAAAGTAGGGGGAAAAATCAATGCCCCAACTCAAAGGGAGTCAAACAGTTCCCTTTTACTCTGCCATTTTGTTCTATTCAGGCCTTCAACTGATTAGATAAGGCCCACCCACACTGCTTAAAGGATTAAGCAGTCTACTGATTCAGATGTTAATCTTGTCCTGAAACACCCTCAAAGATATATTCAGAACAGTATTTGACTAAATATTAGTCAAATTTATTAGATAAATTCCCTGGCAATGGAGGGAGCCACCTCGGGGTGTCACTGCCTGTCTCTGGTCTGCCTCTCCTGCCAAGCTGGCATAGAGGGCAGCGAGCTTGTCTGGGCACTTCATGGCCCAGTCAAGTTAACACAAATTTAGCCCTCACACATATTATGAAATACTACTTGGTCTTTTAAAAAATTTTTTTAAAGAAGGAGGTAGATCTGCATAATTCAATTTGAAAAGATTTCTGAACTACATTTTTAAATGAAAAAAAATCACTGAATAATAATAGAGTATTATTCTTATTTGTATCCCCCTATGCTAATTTTATATATTTATATATGGATATATTTAATACAAGAAAAGTGTCTAGAATCTTATTTCTTTGGTCTCTAAGTTTCAAGCAACAGATACTTTCTCTCTAACCCAGTGAATTTTGGATTCAGCCCCCTCTACGAGAGCATCCACCACCTCGGGGTGTCACTGCCTGTCTCTGGTCTGCCTCTTCTGCCAAGCTGGCATAGAGGGCAGCGAGCTTGTCCCGTTCATTGGCAGATCCATCATTGCTGGCATAGCACCTGCTTCAGTGAGCACTCAATACATGTTTGTTGAAAGAAGAAGGAACAAATATTATAGGCAAAGTGTATAATCCAGGGATTGTAATAAACTCTAAGCTAATTCCTAGTCAATTTCTAGCAGTGGCTTATGGCCATATTAAACCTTGCATTAGAATGATTTATGATGCCTGGCTTAACACAATGACAATAACATATTCAATGAAGTAATAAATGAATTGTATTTTAGGCATGGTCAATTGTCAAACTAGAAATTAATTTAATTCAGAGTTTTGGTTTTTATCAATAATACTATCACATAGAAATATTTTAGGAGCTCAGAGTCATGCTATAGCATTGAACCACTTAAAATTCAAGCAGCTTTTATTTCCTTAAGAACTTTAA
>CM050524.1:32138289-32150789 GCA_027563665.1 Antrozous pallidus | reverse complement strand
ATTCTTTGAAATAAGCCAAGCAGATCTGGGCATAGGAGGAAATGGCCAGAGAGTGGCATTTGGTGCTTGTGGAGGCAAGCTGTGTCCTGATATGGGATGTGGGTGCCAGATTCCAAAGAGTCAGGGTTCAGGACAGATCCTCCGTGATCAGGCTCTGCTCTTTGGGGAACACCTTATAGGTGAGAACACAATTCTGATGGTCCTGAAAGTTCAGCTGAACCTGAGGGGCCTTGTTCCTGGTATGCAGAGCACTCTCATCCTATACCCTGAGGTAGTCATGGCCACACGTGCACATATGATTGAGCTGCTGATGGCAATGGCACAGACTTTCTTACTGTGATGGAGTACGCCGACCTTCTGGGATGCATGTGGGATCTCCTCCCTGCCCACCACTTCATCTGCAATCGGAGGGATATCTCTGAAGAATTACCAGACTTATTTACTGGGAGGAGGTGAAACAAGGCTGGCCAAACTCAGATCCTGGTAGGCTGGAGCCAGACTCTCCTCCTGGCTCCCATCAGAGATCCCACAGGCCTGGAACTCAGACCCGTCTAGGCCTGGAAGGCCAACTGCTGCTCATCTCCTGATAAACTAGCCTATGCTGTACTGGGGAACCTGGGGGTCACTGGGTGTACCATGTACCCCATTCAGTTGGGGCTATGCTGGATGCCCATGCTGGGAGAAAATGCCAGAGCATTCTGGCTCATAACCTCTTTTCCTCAGGTTCATTATAAATTCCGAGGATACTGAATGAGGTCTCTTCCTTCTCTCCACTCATGTTCTCAGATTGATAAAAAGCCTGGGCCACCTGGTTCTAAGGCTTGAGAAATGGGCCCATTAAACAGATGCTGGGTTCCCAATTTGTTCTGATCCCCTCTGAAAGCAGAAGGTCAAACCCTGGAGATGGGAAGTCGGCAGAGCTGAGAGCTAGCTAGTGCTAAGAGTCCCTACCCCTAGCTTTGGACCCTCTCTTCCACACCTAGGAACTCATTTCTGTGCCTTTGAACATGATCTTTCCTCATCTTCTATTGGACAAATCTCACTCATCTTTCAAGGTTCAGCTGTGTTAACACCTCCTCAGTGAATTCCCCTTGAAACTCCATGTGTGGTTTGTTCCTTTCCTGGCATCCCTTTACTACCCCATCATCTCATTAGCTGTGTCCTTGTCTTTACCAGTAATTATGAGCCCCTCAAGGGCAGAGACTGTGTTTTTGCCTTCTTCTATTTCTGGTGCCTAGTACTGTGCTTGCCAAAGGGCCTAGTTGAATGGTTTTCACTAAAATATATTAAGACTTATATCTTCACTTTTAAAGGGGAAGAGGTGCTGTGTTTATCTCAAACCTCTGGTTTAGGCCTCATCACTGGACACCCACGGCTGGGAGACACCTGCACCAGCTGCTGGTGCTGTGCTTGGTTTAGGAATTCCTTTTCTGCTAGACAAATGCTATCCTTTCAAAAAACTTAGAGTTGCGCTGAGACCGGTTTGGCTCAGTGGATAGAGCGTCGGACTGCGGACTGAAGGGTCCCGGGTTCGATTCCGGTCAAGGGCATGTACCTTGGCTGTGGGCGCATTTCCAGTGGGGGGACATGCAGGAGGCGGCTGATCGATGTTTCTCTCTCATCGATGTTTCTGACTTTCTATCCCTCTCCCTTCCACTCTGTAAAAAACAAACAAACAAAAAACAAAACAAAAAACTTAGAGTTGCTAAAATTCCAGACCAGAATATAGAAAAATGTCTCAATGCAACATGTTTTTTTTTTAATTTATAATTCTGTAACAAAAAGAATATGTTCATACCCGTTTGGTGTCATTGAGGACCCAGTCTTCTGCCAAAGAACCTTCACCCAAACTTTGCAAAGTGTGGCTAGGAACTTCTTAAAATGCTGCACACCTTTATCCTGCTCTTCACTTTCGCATGAGCACCTCCTGGACAATTTTATAACATACCTTAACTCGGGATTTTATATCTGACATCCTACATACAGTGTTCTATAGGACATTAATAGGAGCAGGAAAGGGGTAGATACAAGGTCAAATAAGCATGAAAAGTGGTGTTTACATGAGTTTCTTGAGAAGCAGTACTTTATAGAGTGTCTATTGTTTAGTGTTTTATTTATTAAAATAGGGGAGCCATTTTGGAGAGGCTCCAATCAACATCTCCTATACTAGTGTGCTTGTCCATAGTTCAGTAAGCATTCTTCAGCTCTTAAGCATAAACATCCTTGACTCATTTTCCATCTCAAAGAATATTTCTAATTGGTGCTTTCAAATATAAAATAATGTTGACCACAACTTGCATTGGGTTATGCAGTCTCTGAGTACTGGAAACTTTCAGGCTCTTAATAGAAACCTCAGTGGATGTCTCAGAAACACCAATTGACAAACAGGTAATGGAGGGTGGTTCTCGGGCTAACCTACAAAGGAAAGCTACTATGAGAAGGTCTAATTGTTGACACAGACTAAGATACCATGGTATGGAGTCATGCAGAAGCCAAAAGTCCTGGGCTCACATCAGCCAGGTGAGCTTGGTGTAAGTATTGCATGCATTTACAACAGGGAGAACTATTTGTGCTTTTTCTGAAGACTAAGATGCAGATGGCTGTCACTGGGTTCTCTTGCATTAGTCTCTCTCACTCAACAGTCCATAAAAATGCATCACTTGTTGAGAGCTTATATTTTCTTTTTGTTAGAAATGGAGAAGATCAAGCTAACAGTAATATTTCCCAGAATTGTTGAGATGAGCAAATGAGATAATGTCTTAAAGCACCATGCACAGGGCTGAGGATATAATAAGTATTCAATAAATGACACTTATTAAAAGCCACAATAATTATAATAGTGATCATAGCAAAGCTTGTGCACTACATAATTTGGTCATATTGCCCTTTGCCACTTAGTAGTTCCTGGTACATAGTAAGCATATAGTAATAAAAGCTTATTGAGTAAATGAGTACTAACTAGCTTGCATGTCCTCTAACTTTATGGACCAGTTCATCTCGGTGTACTTATGAAGACAGGTTTTCTTTTTGTTTCTTGTGTAGTGCCTGAGATCTTAATGTATTGCTGTGTTAATATCCTAGAGTTGCCATACAAATTACCATAAAGTGGTGGCTTAAAACAAAGAGAAATTTATTCTCTCACACTTTTGGAGGCCAAAAATCAAGGTTTCTGCAGGCTGCCTCTGAAATCCAAAGGGCAGATTTTTTTCTTGCCTCTTCTATTTCCAGTGGTAGCCATTGATCCTAGTTTTCCTTGGCTTGCAGCTGTATCATGCCAGTCTCTGGCCTTATTATTACACTAGAGGCCCGGTGCACAAAATTTGTGCACGGGGGTTGGGGGTGTCCCTCAGCCCAGCCTGCACACTCTCCAATCTGGGATCCCTTGGGGGATGTCCAATTGCCCAGTAGGATTGGGCCTAAACGGGCAGTCGGACATCCTTCTCACAATCCAGGACTTCTGGCTCCAAACTACTCGCCTACCTGCCTTCCTGATCACCTGTAACCCATTCTGCCTGCCAGCCTGATCACCCCTAACCACTACCCTGCCAGCCTAATTGATGTTTAACTGCTCCCCTACCAGCCTGTTTGCCCCCAACTTCCCTCCTCTGCCAGCCTAGTCATCCCTAACTGTCTTCCCCTGCAGGCTTGATTGTCCCCAACTGCCCTCCCTTGCAGGTGTCCTCCCTCCCAACTGCCCTCCCCTGCTGGCCTGATCACCCACAACTGCCCTCCCTTGCAGGTTTGGAGCCTTTCAATGGCCCTCCCCTGCTGGCCATCTTGTGGTGGCCATCTTTGTCCACATGGGGGCAGCGCTCTTGTGTGTTGGAGTGATGGTCAATTTGCTTATTACTCTTTTATTAGATATGATAGAGGCCTGGTGCATGGGTGGGGGCCAGCTGGTTTGCCCTGAAGGGTGTCCTGGATCAGGGTGGGGGTTCCCTTGGGATGTAGGGCGGCCTGGGCGAGGGGCCTGTGGTGATTTGCTGGCTGGCCATGCCCTGCAGTGAACCAAGCGGAGGCCCTGGGATCTGGGATTAATTTATGTTCTACAATTGAAACTTCATAGCCTGGAGCGGAGCCAAGCCTTCTGCTCACTCCTTGGTGACAGCCATTTCTGTTCCAGTTTATTTAAATTCTATAATTGAAACTTTGTAGCCTAGAGTGGAGGCCTAGGCACTAGGGCTGCAGAAGCTTGGCTTCCTCCATCACCCGGGCAACCCTAGCCTCTGTTCTCTCCAGCTCCATGGCTGCCACTATTTCTGTTGTGATATATCTTCTATAATTGAAACTTTGTAGCATTGAGTGGAGGCCTAGGCCAGCAAGGGCAGGTGGAAAGCTTGGCTTCCTCCATTGCCAGGGAAACCCAAATCTCCCTCCTGCTCTCAGTGGCCACAGCCATCTTGGTTGGAGTTTATTTGCTCCTGATGGGCTTGTGGGCATGGCTTGTGGGTGTGGCTTGATCAGAGGCATGGTCAATTTGCATATATATTTTTTTTATTAGATAGGACAGCATTCTTCCTGTGTGTCTCTGTCTTCACAGGATTTTCCTCTTCTAATAAGGGCAGCAGTCATATTGGATTAGAGCACACCTTAATGACCTTATCATAACTTGCTTACATTTGCAAAGACCCTGCTTTCAAATAAGGTCACATTCACAGGTACTGGGGTTAGGACATGAACATATCTTGTGGGGACATCATTCAACTCATAACAATCTCTACCTCTAGGCTTACTAAGCAAGTGAAATGATGCGTCCCTGAGGTTTAAGCCATTGTTGGTTAGGTTTTCTGTCATTAGCAAATGCATTCTAAATAATATAACTTGGGAGGGAATGGAGTTGCACGATTGTTATTAGGACTAAGACTGAACTAACACAGGATTAACCAGGACTGAGGCATGTACCCACCTGTTCCTGGGACTAGAGGCAGAGAGACACTGGAGGCAAAGTACTGAGATTAACACCAACAGAGCCACATGTGAGGGAAGGAAAAGACATTTCTCCAAAGGGAAGGTGGACGAGGGGTATGATTACCTGAAGAGGCAGGAAAGAATGTTTGGGAGGCCAAAACAATGCACACCAACTCTACAAATTAAATGTCTAACTGGGTAAAAGCTATCTTTAATAGACTTTCATTCAGCTATTGAACACGTGTTTATACACAAGTCTATAATAGCGTGTAGAAATGTTTATAATAATTCTAATTAGTACACAAGATTACTTTCCAAGTTTTCTTAAATAAACATACCTTAAGAAGAAAGGTTTTAAGACATTACATATAAGTAGACAAGTCAATATTATGCTAGTTGTTATAAGAAGTATGTTATTTTTGTTGGTATAACACTGAATTATTTATTTAGAACAAAAAAATTGATCCAAAATTTATGCAAAATTAAAACTTGAATGTGAGAGTCTGGCGTGTGAAAAGAATCTTAAGGAAATGAAGAGGTGTCCAGCGCAAGAGTTCTGACAAGAAGTTCACAAAAGGTGTGTAGATAATAGGGGACCTTTTAGAAGATGATGGATTAAAAACAGGGCCAAATTCCTCCTCCTGGTTACTGTAACAGAAAAGCAATAGCATGATCTGATAAAATGAAGATCAATAAACCCCCACATTGTAGGCTTAGGAAACAATGAACAAGTCTAAGTAAGTGCGATGACCTCGATTCAATTCAGTGAGACTGCAACAGCCGCTGAAGAAGCTACCAGAGAGGCAGCAACAACTCCTGAAGGGGCTTTGAATGAGTTGATAAGTTTAAAAGAACTAAACAATGACTTCTAAAAATGAAGCAAATTGCAAAACTGAAGGACCGCAAAAATGTAAAGAGTAAAGAAGGGTCACAGGAGGTTAAGAGCAAAATCATGTCTAGAAGCCTAGAAATTCAAGGGCTGAAGACAGATGGAAAACCACACAAATAGAAGAAATTCATAAACACAAGGTATACTAGAAGAAAGAGGAAAGACCACTGTGATACTAGCATCCAGGACTCAAGGAAACAACACATTCGTTACATGAAAGAAATTTCATCATGCAAATTAGAAAGGTCCAGAAAACTCCAGTTAAGAGTAGCCCTCAAGGAAAGATCCCTCTTTCTTTGAAACATTAGAGCCAAAGATAAGTTACTAAGGCAGAAGAGGAAAGAAATGGCAAGATGACTTGGATGTTTATTCTGAGAATTGACATTTCAAGGTGTAAGACTAAGCATGGCTCATTACTTTGACCCTCAGATTTTGAAGAAGAAAAGGATTTTGAAATGGTGTGTATGTTTATGTCTGCTCAAGCAGGTGTGTGTACCTGGTTTGAAAACTCTATTTAAAGCCAAATGTAGAATTATTGAAATGTGGTTATCTCCCCCACTTACTCACTGAATGTCCCTTTTTGAGGGTTGAAAAATAGTACTTTACACAAAGGCCCTAAATAAGAATAAGTGTTGCACTTATTTTTCCCCATATTTAGAGAAAAAAAAAAGTGGTTTGTGGTCCTGACTGGTTTTGCTCAGTGGTTAGGGCATGGCTCCTGAATTGAAAGGTTGTAGGTTCAATTCTCAGTCAAGGGCACATACCTCTGTTGCAGGCTCAATCCCTGGCCTCAGTCTGGATGTGAATGGGAGGCAACCAATCAATGTCTCTCTCTCTCCTTCCCTCCACTCTCTCTAATATATATATCTCCTTGGGTTAGGATTTAAAAAAAAATTTAGCTGCACTAGGTTAGAATGGGTAGGGTGGTATTGGGGCAATGGTTCTGGGAAGTTTTCTATTTGTAGTAGTTTATTAACAAATCACCACAAACTGGGTGGCTTAAGCAACAGACGACTTCTCTTACAGTTCTGGAGGCTGGAAGTCTGAAATCCAGGTGCCAGCAGGGACATGCTCCTTGTGAAAGCTCAGGAAAAACCCTCCCTTTCCTCTTCTCTCTTTTGGTGGTGCCCAACAGTCCTGGGTGCTCCTTGGTTTATGGTAGCATAACTGCCTCCATCTTCACATGACCATCTATTCTCTGTATGTGTCTGTGAACAAACTCCCTCTTCTGATAAGGATACCAGTTATTGGATTAGGATCCACTCAAATCCAGAATGATTTCATTTTTACTTGATTACACCTGCAAAGACCCTATTTAAAAACTAATTATTTTCACAAATTCCAGGAGGACATTAATTGGTGGTGATGGGACATTATTTCAGTACTCTGATGTGGAGATGGCTTAGAAGAATCTGAATTCTACCAACCATGGAAGCAGCACCAGGATTTTTAGTGAGGAAAGCTAGGATGGTCAAGTGCATCCTGGCTCCACCCCAGCTTCCAGACCAGAATTGTTATGATAAGTGAAATAGGGACTTACAGTTACTCTATGTTCCATTTTTTTCTGCCCACTCAAGAATCTCAGTATAACACTGTCCTTTCAATCTTATAAATCCTTATTTCTTTATTGATCAAGGTATTACATATGTGTCCTTATCCTCCCATTGCTCCCTCTACCCCCCCATGCATGCCCCCTCACCCCCCCCCACACACACACACTCATGCCCTCACCCCCCTGGTGTCTGTATCCATTGGTTAGGCTTATATGCAAGTCCTTTGGTTGATCTCTACCCCTTACCCCCACCCTCCCCTACCTTTCCTCTGAGGTTTGATGGTCTGATTGATGCTTCTCTGTCTCTGGATCTGTTTTTGTTCATCAGTTTATGTTGTTAATTATATTCCACAAATCAGATCATGTGATATTTTTCTTTCTCTGACTGGCTTATTTCGCTTAGCATAATGCTCTCCATGCTGCTGCGAATGGTAGAATTCCTTTTTTTTTTTTACAGCAGTGTAGCATTCCATTGTGTAGATGTACAACAGTTTTTAATCCATTCATCTGCTGATGTGCACTTAGGCTGTTTCCAAATCTTAGCTATGGTAAATTGTGCTGCTATGAACATAGGGGTGTGTATATCCTTTCTGATTGGTGTTTCTAGTTTCTGGGTATATATTTCTAAAAGTGGGATCACTGAGTCAAATGGGAGTTCCAATTTTAGTTTTTTGAGGAAACTCCATACTGTTCTCCACAGTGGCTGCATGAGTCTGCATTCCCACCAGCAGTGCATGAGGGTTCCTTTTTCTTCGCATCCTCACCAGCACTTGTCATTTGTTGATTTGTTATTGATAGCCATTATGACATGTGTGAGATGGTACCAAATTGTCGTTTTGATGTGCATTTCCCAAATGATTAGGGTCTGAGCATGTTTTCATATGTCTCTTAGCCTTACTTCTGTCCTCTCTTGAAAGGTATCTATTTAGGTCCATTGCCTATTTTTTGATTGGGTTGTTCTTAACTACTTCCTATCTCCATGCTCCTTTGCATCAAGATGGAAATAAGATGTAAGAAAAACTTTCACTCAGATGTGGGATATAAAACTGAAGTGTGTAAATATAAACGGCAGTGTGGTGGTTGTCAGAGGGAAGGGAGTGGGGGGTGAAAAGGGCCTAATATATGGTGATGGAAGATGATGTGACTTTGGGTGGTGGGTGGATAGTGCAATATACAGATCTTGTAACATAGACATCTACATGATCCATTAACCAATGTCACCCCAATACATTTCATAAAAAGAAAAATTATGTGTGTATGTATGTACATACTCAAAATTACAGTCACAGTCCTAGATATTTATATGTTGTCTCTGTGATCTGAATTTCTCAAGTTTACCGTTCTTTGAATACAGCAGAGTGAGCAGCATTGGGGAGGGGGCACCAGGAAGAGATGAGACCCCCACCTTCACTGTAGGCTAAACTGGGTCACCCAAAACCAGATGCAGAACCATGGGGGCTTTCCAGTTTTGCTCAGATTTCCTATGAATAGCCCCTTTTGTTCCCTTTTCTCAGACTATCAAGGGAACAGACCACATTTCAACCCACCCATCTAGGCCATCCCCCCCCCAACCCCCGGTCTTCTCCGACTAGGATTTTCTGCACTGAATAATCCCTTCCTCCTCCTTTCTCTGTCAACCAGAGGCTACCCTCCTGCAAACAGATCCATCTAAGGTACTGAATCTATCCTCTGGCCAGCAAGAAGACTTCATTCCATCCCATTTAATCCTATGAGGAGATATAATTATGTTCATTTTACAGAAAAGGACACTAAAGATCCAAGAGGCAGAGAAACTTGCTCAAGTTCACCAGCAGAGCAAGATTCTAACCCAGGGGAAACTGACTTCTAGGTCCAAAACTATATGCAATTTCTCCTTTCCTCCAATAAGAAGTAGACACATGCTGAGGTTAAAGGCGATCAATAGGGCCTTTTCTTTGTCTTTAGCGTACCTGGTCACCATTTATTATTATTTCCTCCTCATTGATTACTGGGATTCCGACCTCAATGTACCTGCTTTAGACTGAGAAGGGAAGTCTCTGGTTGAGCTGCTCCTGCTAAGTGAATTTTTGTGACTCTGTTGGCTGGGGCTTCTGCACCGCGTCTCCTCAGTGCCTTTCACCCTGTTGGATAAGCTGCCTCAGTCAATCTGCTTACAGTGCTGCTTTTACCCCAAGACACTTGCTTGCAAATCTTGGTTTTGTTAACTGATTTGAATGCAGTCTTTACTCTGCTGTTTTTGCCCAGTCCAAAAAAAAAAAGAGAAAAGACTTCTTCATGCATCTTCCTGGAATTCTGTTACAACCATCACTTCCCATTCAGACCAGCTATTGGGACCAGAACTCTTCAAGGGCCACCAGACTTCCTCTGACTTCCATCTGCTTACTTGCCTATCTTAACACACAATTAATCGTGAATTGGATTCTTACCTCTTTGAGTCTGTATGTTTCTGTTTCTGCAATCTGCTATAGGCTAGTGCTTAAAGGGGCCAAGTTCGGTTTATGTCCTTGGCTTTTATAACAGCACAGACCAGAACGTTACCAGAATTATCCTAAGCTCTGGAGTTCTCAGATGGCTCCAAGATGAAAGGAGGGACCACCATTCCACCAGAAAGTAAATGTATAACTTTGGATTCTATTTGTACTTCTACTATAAATCTATGGATAACCTATTTGCCTTAAAGGGGCTCTGTTGTTGTTGTTTTTAAGCCAACAGTTCCACTCAATAAATGATTATGCATTTAAATTGCTAGGTATTGATATAACCAGGGACAGGCTAATTTATGTGGTAGTAACACAAACTGCAAAATCTTAGTGGCTCCTAATAATAAGTCTTTTTCATGCTCATTGTGTAGGCCATTGCAGGTTGGCTGGGGGCTCTGCACCTCATCTCCTCACTTCAGGACCAGGCTGGTGGAGTATCCTCCATCTGGAATGCTGTTAGTAGCCACCACAGAAAAAAATAGGGCTCAGGCAAATTGTGACCTGCTTCTTAAAATTTTTCCCTAAAAGTGTGACTTGTCACTTCCATCATATTTCATTACCCAAGGGAAGTTGTGTGGCTACAACATACTTCAAGGGCTAAAAGATAATGCAATTCTGTTATGTGCCTGGAAGTAGAGAAAACAATAAATATTTGGTGAGAAGCATTAGTAACTGCCACTAGGGACTTGAGTAGGAGCTACAAAGAGTACAAAGTTCTTAAATTGGTGAAAAAGTGAAAGTAAGTATCTTTTTCAAGTTAAAAGTAAATAATAAACTCTGATTCAATAAGCATCTAATTGTTCTCCATTACCTTTTACATGTAGGCTCCTTGAGAGTAGAGATTTTACATTCTCATTGATATGATATAGTCAGTGGCTTTGGAATCAGACAGTCAGCTCCATGATGTATTTGTTGTGTGAACCTATTGCTTTTTTCTGTTAGAAAAAAAAAAAAACCAAACCCACAAAAATGGATGTCATTCTTTAGCAATCTCTCAAAGCTATTGGTAGTATACAAAAAATAGTGATGTTTTGTGTGTTTTTTAACTAAGTCCCCATAAAGTCTAAGACTGAAATTCACATGTTTTGACAGAGACTGGCTAATTTTGACAGAAATGGAGCTTTTTTTCTCATTTTCTTGGACACACAGCCACACTATATACAGTTAGATGTGGGCGCAGCAAGACATCAGGGAACCTCAGTCCTGGTCTAGCCAACTTATGTGTTTCTTTGAGCAAGCCCTGGTGTTTTGTTCTCCAACCTCTTTTTTTTATTCCTTTGTTTTATTCAAGACTCAACTCAGATGTCACCTCTTCCTGGAGGTTTTCCCTGATCCCAGTCTGGGTTAAGTACACTGGTAAGGTGTATCCCTCCTCTATACTCCCACAGAGGAGCATCACACTGTAGCACCACAATTGTGTCTCCCCAACCGGACTGGATGTTCTTGAGGGCAGGAACTCTGTCTTACTGGATCTCTAGCACATGGCCCATGGCCTAGCATATCAAAGGCGTGTTAAATACATTAGAAACTTATTTATTGGGAGAGAGAATCATTGATCAGCTGCCTCCTACATGCCCTACACTGGGAATTGAGCCCACAATCTGGGCATATCCCCTAACTGGGGCTCAAACCATGACCTCCTGGTTCATAGATTGACGCTCAACCACTGAGCCATGCCATTTGGTCTGGGAGGTTTTTAACTTCATAGAAAGAACAGATCAGGATACTCTTCATCCCTACAGACAGCATCTGGGCTGGGGCCTAAAGGAAGACAGGAGAAAAGAGAAAAGAAATTCCAAGAAGGAGGAACCATGTAAGTGGGACTGTGGACCAGTTTCAGAACAGCCATTGGAGGGCAGTGTGTAGGCTGGAAGTCCCTGGAATCTGGGTGGTGTGGCCGGAGGCCGTTCCATGCAGACAATTCCGGGAGGTGAGTAGGAGCAGATCCTGCACTCCTGTTCCCAGGAAGGCCCTGTCTGGCTGCAGTCCTCAGGAGCGGGCTGGCATCAGTAATGCCAATGTCCAGGGGATGAAATAAATAAATAAAGCTATATTAATAACAGCTCCATTAGAAACACAGGAAATAAATTAATGTTTGCCAAATGGGAAAAGAAAAAAAAATCAATAGGGAAAGAAATATTATTTTTAATCTTCTGAGAAAGTTTTTATAAACAACAGAAAGGGAAAAAGATAAACACCATGAAAAAGAATCTACCATCATCCTTTTAACTTTTATTTATTATCACTCATTCTACATCATCTCAAACTGCATGATAATTTAAAATTTCATTTTAATTTCAATGTACCACATAATTCAACCTTGCTTTTTCACAGCATTTTTTTTTGTAGAAAAAAAACTTTTTAAATGTCTCAAAAGGAAATACAACCAGGAGGAGGGAGGGTAAGAAGCCCTGTGACCTTCTAGAGTAGTCATTGAATTTCTGAGATTAAAAGGTCTGTGCAAAAATATGATAACACTGGAAGCAACAAACATGACCAATATGAATGTTCCTTAATGGCTGGATTGTGTGGAGTGCCCGGGCTTCTCTCTGCGTCCTTCTGTGCTGCCATTTGAATTCCAATTATTTTAGACTCTCAGCCATTTTGGTTGTTTTAGAAGAATATTTTTTTTCATTCATTTCTTCCATGTTTGATCCATTCTGAGACAGTG